>QZLH01000785.1:47699-59784 GCA_003833135.1 Oehlia diaphana | reverse complement strand
AGGATAAATCATTTTTTTACCAGTAGATGCCTACACAAAAATGGTAAATTATTTATCTAATAATATGTGATTTAACTTACTAAACTTTAAAAATAAAAATATATATATATGTATTTAGGTCAACAGTTTAGATTCGAAATTTTAAATCCGTCAAATATTTTACCATATGTGGTAAATGAAGTGCTTTACCTTTGGCGAAGGTATACTTATAATGATGGAATTTTAATATTATTCGTCTTTGGATACTTTAAATACACGTGCTGTTCAACGTCATTGAAATACGTTTGAAGGATGGTAATAAGTTGGCACACACCGGATTTTTTTTTTCTTAATTTTTCTTTTTGTTGTATTCTTTTAATTTAGATTTATTTAGTTATATTTGAAATTCTTCGATTTATAAATTTATTTAGATATATTTGAAATTTTGCAGCTTTATTTGACAAATTTATTCGTGAATAAAAATATATATTAAAAATACAATATATAATGACTGTGGTGATCAGTGAATAATTTATTTTTTCAAGAATTTTTGCAGAACTTCGTTCTTGAATTTTTTTGCAGAATCTGTTCTTGAATTTCTCCGCAAAACTTCATTCTTGAATTTTTCACAGAATTTTGTTCTTGAATTTTTTCGCATGTATAATTTTTGGAGATTTTTACAGAATTTTGTTTTTGAATTTTTTTGCATGTATAATTTTTGGAGATTTTCATAGAATTTTGTTCTTAAATTTTTTCGCATGCTATAATTTTTTGGGATTTTTGCAGAATTTTCATTTTCTTGAAATTCTGCGCAGAAATAATAAAATTTTTTTCTTTAAATTTTTCTGGTAGAATCACAGATCTGTGCAGAAATGGTGGCAAATGTCACCTGCAGATCTGCACAGATTTGCGTCTCAAAAAATTTCCCGATAAATACCGTAGTACTACACGTTGTATTAGGCAATTTTAATGATACAATTGACAATAAAATAGATTGCTTGCCTAATACTGAACAACTAGGATTACAATTTCTGATACAATTATTGCAATTGGGACTTTATGATATTTGCAGAGCTCTTTATTCAGATACAGAGCTATTTACATATAAGAAATGGAATAAAAATAAGGATAAATCAAGCCTTATCTCAAGATCAAGAATTGATCAAATCTGGATCACACATGAAGCCGATGTTATTCCAGTAGAATTCTCAGTGCACTCATCACAGATGATCACAAATAGCCATCATAGTATTATTTTAACAATAGTAAATATATCAGGATTTATTAAGAACAACTTCTGGCATTGTATCTCAGATCAGATACAGGATTTAAATTTAGATAATAAAAATCAGAATAATCGCATAGTGGACATCAGTAAAATAACTAATTTATAATGAGAGAATTTTACTGAAACACTAAACAGAGAAATAGAAGCATAAGATTTTTAACAATTAATTAATGAATTTAACCATGAAATACAATTAGGATATGAAATGAACAATGATGGAGAAAAAATAAGATGTAAATTTAATGAGTTGTAGAATAATATCATGAGCTATCATGAGCGCAATATCAATAATGGTAAATATAAAGCTACCTATGAAGACGATTAAATATCCTAAAGCTGTAATATAAGACATAAATTATTATTTGTAAATAAAACCATGTAACATACCACTAAACCGGAAAGTTTAATAAGAAAAATAAGCAAGGAACAGGATTTCATTGACAATAAAGATGATCAATAGATTAATTTTTGGCTAAATAGATTCAATAAATACAATAAAGATTACAATAGAAAAGAATATGTTAAATTTATTGATAATCATAAGGAACTTACTATTTCTATGCATAGTCTATTCAGTGATACATGGATAAAGAATGCTAAAGAAGTATTTAAAAAGAGAGTCAAAATAGATAAAAACTATTTACAAGGATAATAGCTACGTAAGATCCAAGATAGTATAGAAAATTAGTATAACATAATACACTCAGATATTTCTAAATGGTTACACTTCACACAAAATAATGTTAAAGAACACATTATCATAGATAGAGCAGTAATTTCCAATGAAAATGAAAGTGTTAGATTAGCAACTATGCAAAAGATATTTTTGCAAAAATTTTACAAAACACAATATTAAGACAATAAAATAGAACGTGTTCTGAAGTAATATATATAGGCTGAAAGGGAAATTCACTGAGTATATGGCTAACCTAATGGATGAGATAACAATAGGAGAATGGCACTAAATACTTGAACTTGTAAATACAAATTTAACGCCAGATCTATCAGGCATTGGGTATGTTATAATCAAATATTTCTCAGATAAATCTAGCTATATTTTATTAAAATTCATTAACCTGTTCTTGAAAATAGGAGTTGTGCTAAACCAGTGAAAGCAGTTACTTATCCATTTGATTCCAAAACCACAAAAATTTAATTATATTTTGGCCAACATGCGTCCTATAGTATTATTAGATAATATCAGAAAATGTGTCACCAAAGTATTAATAAATTAACTAAGTGCAATTTTGACATCTAATAAAGTTTTACGCAGATTAAACTTTTGTGATTTTAAAGAGGAAGACATAGCAATACCTAGAGCTCCGATCAGTATTGGTATCAGAATAGTTTTGATATTCTAATTTACCAAACTGAACTTTTGGTAAATTTACTAATTGGTTTCAGTAATTTCAGTTTCAGTATCGGTTTTGCAATTTACTGAACTGAATTACCAAACTGATACTTTCAGTATCAGTTTCAGTAAATTTTATAGTAGATTTTACTGATCATTTTGGTAAATTTACCAAACTGATTTGCCAAACTTTTCACGTCGCGAATGTATTTTGACAGGCAATTTATTTTTATAAATGTAATTTATTGTTTATTTAACAAGTAATTTATTTATTTATGCCAGTTTTAATATATTAAAGCCATTTTTATTAAAATTAGATTAGACCTACAAAAAAAAGTAAAAGAATGTTAATAAACGTTCTTACATAAAGAAAAATTAAAAAATCTGCTTGCTCCTTTTAAAAATACTTACCACTGGTCTCTATTTCCGAATTCTGTGCTAAAATCTACAAAAAAAAGTAGTAAAAGAACATTAATTAATAAACATTCTTGCATAAATAAAATAAAAAAAAACCCTTTTTAAAAATATTTACCAGTTCCCCATTTGAGTTTTGGGCCAAAATCTACAAAAAAATAGAAATAAAAGAACGTTAATAAATGTTCTTACATAAAAAATCTGTTTCTCCCCTTTAAAAATGCTTACTACCAGTCTCTATTTCTGAATTTCAGACTAAAATCTACAAAAAAAAGTAGTAAAAGAACGTTAATAAATGTTCTTGCATAAATAAAATAAAAAAACCCTTTTTAAAAATACTTACCAGTCTCCATTTGAGTTCCAGGCTGAAATCTACAAAAAAATAGAAATAAAAGAACATTAATAAACATTCTTATATAAAAAATCTGCTTCTCCCTTTGAAAATACTCACTATCGGTCTCTATTTCTGAATTTCAGACTAAAATCTACAAAAAAAAGTAGTAAAAGAACGTTAATAAACATTCTTGCATAAATAAAATAAAAAAACCCTCACTTCTCTTTTTTAAAAATACTCACCAGTTCCTATTTGAGTTTCAGGCCAGAATCTACAAAAAAATAGAAATAAAAGAATGTTAATAAACGTTCTTGCATAAATAAAATAAAAAAAATTCTTTTTAAAAATACTCACCAGTCCCCATTTAAGTTTCAGGCCAAAATTCACAAAAAAAAGTAAAAGAACGTTAATAAACATTCTTACATAAAGAAAACAAAAATTCCCCTACTTAATACTCACCAGTTTCTATTTTTGAGTTGCAGGCTAAAATCTACAAAAAAAAGAAGTAAAGAACGTTAATAAATATTCTTACATAAAAAAAAACAAAAAAAACTTCCTTCCACTTTCCCTTTTAAAAACACTTATTGATCCTCATTTTCAAGTTTCCAGGCTGAAATCTACAAAAAGGAAAAAAGTAAACGAATGTTAATAAATGTTTTTACATAAGAAAACTCAAAAAAAACTTACTTTTCCTCTTTTTAAAAATATTCACCGGTCTCCATTTCTAAGTTCTGGCCAAAATCTATAAAAAACAAAGAACATTAATAAACATTAATAAACGTTTTTACATAAAAAACAAAAAAAAAATTTAGAGACACTTACCCATCTCCATTTCCAAGAATAAAAAAAAAAGATTTTTTTTTTTAAAAAAAAATTGCCGTAATTATATAGATTAGCCAATCAAGTATATGATACATTAAACAGCTACACCCATATGGATCGGCAATTAATTTATTTAAAAAAATATTTTGCAACATTTTTTTGATAATTTAATAAAAATGTTGCAAAACATTTTTAAAACTGAATCAATAATGAATCGGTAAATCAGTTTAATTTTTAGTAATTACCGGTCAGTAATGGTCTTTGTGATTACCAAAACTAATTAGTTTCAGTAATTAGCAATACCGTTATCAATTAATTTAGTTCAGTTTCAGTTTTGGCAAAAACCATATCAAACTGAACCGATCAGAGCCCTAGTAATACTGTTATGATTGATGAATGATATAATTGAAGATGCAAGGAAGAATAAAAGGAAACTTTGGGTAATAACCTAAGATATGATGAAAGCTTATGATTCAGTTAGCCTAGAAAGTCTACAATTAGCATTAAGAAGGCTAGACATATCAGAGAAATTTGTCATATGGATTACAGGCCTATTTAAGAATAGACAAATGAACGTAATAACAGCTTTCAGCCCTAGTTCAACTTTTATAGGAGGAGATGGTATAGATTAGGGAGATGCGATCTCATCTTTCCTATAAAAAATCTTTTACGATCTATTGCTTATAGCCATTTAAAATAAAAGCGTATAACTACCAATAAGAGTATGAAATGGTGAATACATAGCTTACAGATATTCAGAATCGATCAATATGGTAGCAATTTAGATTAAAAGTACCAGTAATAGCCTACATGAATGATACGAGCTATCTGGATAATTCATGGGATAAAATTCAGGTATCGATCAATATAACCATACAGTTTTATCATTTTCATAATGTAGATATAAATGGAAAAAGTCTGAACTGATAGTTATTAATTCTAAATTACCTAAAGATAATCTATATATTATTATTGGACATGACAAATCAAAGGCTCAAGTCACAAATAAAGAAATACATTATTTAGGATGTTATTTCTTGTCTTCCAATTCAAGAAAAAAGTCAATCAAAAGAATTAAGGATATAATTGAAAAATTTTTGAATTCTATCAGACAAAAACATATTACAGTAGAACACATTGCATATCTTATTAATCATATTCTTATCCCAAGAGTAGTATATATAGCTCAATTAATGATATTATCAAAAAATAAATGGAATCTTTTATTTATTTCAATGATCAAGTTAGTTAAGCAAATATGTGGATTGTCTAGAAGTTATCTAACATCGGCATTATATCATCAATACATTTTAGGAATTAATAATCCATGGGATTAATATACGTAAATCAGATTACTTTCTTTATATATCTAATAAATAGTAATTCATTGGCATCCAGATCTATAATAATAAGATATAGAGCTGCGTAGCTACGTTTGGCTATATATGATAATATTTTTGAACATGAGTCAGAATCATTATTTTTAGATTATCAAGAAGCCAAATCTAACCTAAGTCTACATAATATTATTATAACCAGAAAGTTAATATTGTTATACAACAAGATTATATAAATAGGACAATATGGGCTATCAGTAGAGAGAATATACCTATTATAGAAATATTTATAACACATAGATGTCTCAATTTATTACGAAAAATTGGAACCTCAAATTCATACCCACTTATATATGCTAGTCAATTAATATTACCTTTTGAATACACTATAAGTTGGGCATGTTACCATTTTATTGTAAGGTTATCAGCCAAAGGACGCATAGCTAAATGGTTTCAGCTGTTAACCCAATAGATCAAAGGAATATCGATAATAGAAATATCCAGATTTTCCATATCTAATTTCCTGAATAATATATTATAACCAGTATCAGAGGACAAGCGAAAACACCCATATGTGATAATAAAAGATAAAAATAATAAATTATCAATAGGACTTGTAAAGAAAGAACACAGTTAAAAAAAAGGGGGGAAATTGAATGTTTAATTATAGAAAAATGTAATATTAAAATATATTCAAATAATCCTCAAAAAGCAATTATTCAGAAACAGGAATGTCCAAAGATTATTACAATAGCTCAATATAATGCATTGGTGTTACCAATTTTTATTAGATTATCAACAAGTGCAATTACATATATTGACTAGTATTATATGATAGATTCAGTAAATAGAGTTGAAAATATTACAACTAATATCAAATATACAATAAATGGAAAAAATACCTACAATTGAGTTGAATGGAGATAATTTAGGATCATGGATCAATTACTGGATAGAACAAGATACACTTAGACAAGAATTTACAAATATATGATATAGATTAAGGTCATTAAAAAATATTGAATATTATACAGATGGATCACTAGCTAATCAAATTATAGATACCAATAATCAATCACATAATATGGCAGATAATATTATGGTAAATTTAGGGGCAGTATTTTATACAAATAATAAAGAAGGAGAATATTCAGTATATTCAAGTCTATCTCTCTAGCCATCATTAACTAGGACAGAAATAGTAGCTATTTTCTTGGCATTACTAATAGCACCAGAAAATTCTAATGTAACTATATATACATACAGTTTAGGTATTATTAATTCAATTAACTCAGTTTTTAATTCAACAACTAGGAAATGGCTGAAAAAAAACTAATAACTTGATAATTATTAAAATAATTATGCTGATCAGAGAGGCATTAATAAACATAAAGCTGGTTAAAATAAAAGGACATAGTAGCATTATAGGCAATGATATAGCTGACAAATTGGCAAAAAAAGGCCAATGTGTAAATAATCTATTTAAAAATAATTTAGATTTTATCGATAATAAACTATCTTATTTTTCTGTTTTTATAGATAATCCTATTGAAGTTAATATTAGATGATTTATTTTAAAAATATTAGCTACATATAAAGCTACTAAATGGTCATTACTAAAAAATAATCAGGAATTATATTATGTAAATGTCAATCAGATAGACTGAAAAATTACTTGGCTTATTTTCACAGGTCGAAAGCTGAAAAATCGGGCATATACTCTATTGGTAACTATTAAACTAATAGGTTAGCCAAAAATTAGTAACAATAGGGTATATGCCCGATTAATAACTATGTAAAAATTTAGGCTATTCGGATTGAAAGGATTTATTAATTTAAATAAATTAGGTAATTATTCAATAGTCATCATTTGGTTTATTACTATATGTGAAACTGAATCCAATAGGAATAAACTGATTGGTAACTATAAATTAATCTGTTAGTCTTTCATATATATTACATTATTTTTACCAAATTTATAATATTTGACAAAACATTTGATATGAATATTCACTAAGTATACTTGGCATGTATAAAATAAAATAACCGATTTATTATAATTTATTAATAATTAGAAATTATAAATGGAACTTCCTATTAATCGGTACTACTGCCATATAAGTTTTCGCCTTCCGTCTGCTGTTATTGTTATTGTTATTTGTTCTGATTGTAAAATTAGTAGGAATAAATCGGCTATAAATATTATGAATTGGAATTATACTATCACGAGACATTTCATAAAATTTATTAAGTTTCTAGAGTTCAATATTAATACTGCAGTCATCGTCCTGTTCAGCTTGGCAGTAAAATCTAATTTAATGATCATTAACCGATAGGTACCATTTGTCGTAAGCAAGTTTGTGCGTTCTTTCACCAATAGTTGAAAGTTGCAATACATGCTCGAAATAAAATTGCACCATTCCTGGGTATAATTCTATTGATTCGTTATCTTAAGTAAATTTTGCTAAAATATAAGAACTTTTCTTATATCGAGGTGCTAGCGCAAATCCAAAAATTTCAGCTGCCACTCAAATTCTTTCGCATTGATTGATTATTGGTTGAATAACTATATACAAATCATTCTGTAAACCTTGACTTATCAGATTTGACATGAAACTGAATTCAACATCTATCTTTTCACCATAAACTTCATTATAATAAGTAATCAACTGTTTATACAAATTGTCGGGTAAATTAACATGATTTTTAATTGGACTTAATAAATTGCCAGGATAAATTTCACTGCCAGTGATCGTATCTTCTAATTCGCTGCAGAAAATCCGTTTGAACTGAACCAATTCTTCTGATCTGAGGTCATCATATGCCGCTAATGAACCAGTTGTTTGCCAAGGTTCAATTAACTTAAGACCATTAACAAGCTTCTGGTTGCCCGATTGAATAGATATAAGATCATTGATTCTGCAATTCTGCACAATAATTCTTAGCAATTCTGGTTCAATATATCGTTTTGAATTGGGATAGGAACCTAAAGGGCAAATTTATGATATATTAATTAAAATTTGAGACATTCATTGTTAAAATATTTACCTAAGATCCCATTCATTCGTTCAAACAAATAATACCAAAAAGAGTATATTGGACCATAGTCATGACAGCATTCAGCTATATGCAAAGAAAGGTGTATATTTGGTGTAATTAAATTTTCACCATAATGTTCTTCAATAAGTTAACCAATTTTGAGTAATTCATTGGTATTAATGATTCAGCAAACCAACAAGGAACAGGTTCTTACAAAATTTCCTAAAATTTCACGATCATTCACTGATAGCAAATCCCACATTATTGGTGTTGAATACACCAAAATGAAGGTTTTCCACTGATCAGCAGTGAATCCAGAAAAACCTTCCCCTGTCGATATTTTATTTGGAATTCGACTCATATCGGCTGGCAGTTTAATAGCTTCCGCTCATTTTTCCATAATTTTAAGATCGTTCTTAGATATTTTTCCTTCATCAATCCATAAACGTTTTACAATCCAGCTGAAATAAATTATGTATTGGGTCTACGATGCAATGTCTGATTGGATTGAAGTAGGGTAATCTTAACAATTCTGTTCACCTAACAAGATTATTTGAAACATGCTGATTTCTTTCATCTTTTGTTTTGCAATTACGCCATGCAATAGCATTTTGTCAGAAATCTTCTAAATCCCTTGGTTTAAACCAATCAGTCATATCATCAAAATTATCAAAATTACCATTGTTAGCTCATTTGTAGCACCGATGACAAGCTGCCAACGCTGATATATAGCCACATAATTTTCTTGCAGCAGGAATATCGCTACTGCAACAGATAATTGCCATTTATACTGTTTTGCCAGTTGGATTATTTGGCATTTTTATAATAACTCCTGTCCAAAATTTAAGTAATTCCGTAACAATTGGCAATAAAAAATGATTTATGTTATCTGCATGTACTTCGTGCGGTCCTGGAAGTAGTTCTAGGATTAGCATATTCTCCTGTCTAAATTGGATTTCACGAGAAAGATTGCATATTACCTCATAAATCATACCTGTGCTATATATTGTTCGATCAAAAGGTTGAAACTAATCGAGGTTAATCATTATTCTTAGATTGGAATCAGCGAGTTCAGGCATAAAAAATAGGGTATCATCTGACTTGAATGTTTTTCAAACCTCTCCATCATAAATGTTTGCTAATATATCTCCGTTAACATGCCGATTTGCCCATTTTGCTAAATTTTGTTTGAAATTAAGATGTTGATACATAGTAAAAATTTGTGTTTTTAAATCTGGCATAGGGAATACTATGCGAGAACGCTTTATATAACCATTATTTACTGGAACGTTCTTTAGCAATTCCTCTCCGCAAACCTTCCTATACTTTTTTATCAGATGTTTAGAAAACTCAACTTCACTACACTTGAGTCCTGGTGACGCTTCCATTACTTGTTTATTTTGTCCTAAAATTTCCCCAATTTTATACAGATTGTTACATTTTGGGCACACAGCATATGTTTTTGTTGCCTTGTCAATGCGTAGCAATTTTTTTGCAGAATAGGATGAGGATGGGAAATTAGCAAATCTTTTTGAATCAGCATCTTTCAATACTTGGCTAAAGAATCCAATCAAGGAAAATATGAAAACCTCAGAATGACGGAATCTTGATTGATATTTAAATATCCATATAAGTATCCAAGATTCAGAAAATTCTACATCTGAATCAGCACACATGAAATCTTCATTATCACCAAAATCCTCTAATTCAGGAGTAGCGAATCATTCATCATCAGAAGTTTCATCATTCAAGTCTTCACTTTGGTCGTCATCAATTGGTAAGCTGAAGCCAGTATCTTCATTATCAAGTTCATCAATTAATACATCATTAACAGCTGATTCCACTACTTTAAATTTCTCTTTTCTTTCTTATTTAGTCAGGATGTGAATTGGTTCTTGTGATTTAGATGTTGATGAACTTGATGAACTCAATGAACTTGAAGATGCGTTTGAAGTTTTATCATCATTATTGTCTATTTGAACTTGCTTTGATACTGATTTACTGACCTTTGTAGATCTTGATGAACGATTCATTTGCTCATATTCAGCCTCGTGTTTTACTTTTGTTCTTGAATCAACTAATTTTCCGTTACATTCATCACAATGACACGGGACTTTTTTTCTGGGTTTGATTGCAGGTTTTAGTGGCATATTATTATCAATTGCAATATATCAGATTATAACTTATTGTCCAGAGCGAAGTGAAGGACTATATATGTTTTCGAAGGACTATGTCAAATAGTGTCATGTGACGATATCTGGTTGTTTGCACGCATCACGTCATTGAAATTTCGTGCTACATCAGATGAAAATAAATTTGTGTTACATCAGATAAACAAGATAAAGGTTTATTAATAACCTTTTTTTCGCTCTGGACTTACAACGGTTTCCGTTTTCTAGTTATTCAAGATAGAATCAGTATGCGTTATATCGAAATTGACTCAATAATTTTTCTTAATACTGAAAGTTCACTGTTACGTTAATCAATCGGTATAAGATTCATATTAATTAAGTAAATTTAGTATAGTATTAGATTAATTATTCCGATTTATTCAAAATTAAGCAAAGTTTAATAATATTAGATTATATCACTTGATTTGTCTGGAAAATTAAGCAAAATTTAGTATAGTATTAGATTAATTATTCTGATTTTTTTAAAAAATTAAGCAAAATTCAGTATAATATTAGATTATATCACTCGATTTGTTTGGAAAATTAAGTAAATTTAGTATAGTATTAGATTAATCATTCTGATTTTTTTGAAAAATTAAGCAAAATTCAGTATAGTATTAGATTATATCACTCGATTTATTTGAAAAATTAAGTAAATTTAGTATAGTATTAGATTAATTATTCTGATTTATTCAAAATTAAGCAAAATTCAGTATAGTATTAGATTATATCACTTGATTTGTTTAGAAAATTAAGTAAATTTAGTATAGTATTGAATTAATTTTTCCAATTTTTTTTGAAATTAGCAAAGTTTAGTATAATATTAGATTATATCACTCGATTTGTTTGGAAAATAATTTAATAGTATAAGTTAAATAGTTTAATAGTATAAGTTAGCTTAATAGTATATCCGAAGTAATTAAATTGATCAAAAAAAAAACTGATCAAAAAAATAGACATAAAAAGGCCATTTTTTCTTAAAAAAAAAATTCTCCCTTTTTCTCGTTTGTTAATTTTTGGTACAATAATAATTCTTCATATATGCCGATTTTTGGAATTAGCTAAATTAAAATTTTTATAAAAATTCAATATTTTAGTAAGATTAACATTATACAAATCTAAATTAAATATGTGTTACATATTTATGTAACTCTAATTTAATAAAAAATAAAAAAAAAAATTTTTAATTAATATTCAAAAGCAACGGTAATAACCACTTCTTTTTTCCTATCACTGCCCATCACTTTTCCATTCATTTTTCTATTCACTTTTATTAAATGTGACAAAAAAGTTTATAAGCATGTATAGCAGTTATTTTTAAGTGGTAAGTAAAAGAAAAAACTTAATATT
>QZLH01000785.1:18809-45459 GCA_003833135.1 Oehlia diaphana | reverse complement strand
GTATACTAAATCCAAGGATCTCAATCTTATATTTGTTTATTTGATAGTTATTTTTTATATAGGTTTTGTAATAAATACATCGAGGAGTAGTAAATTCGGTAAATTGGTATCAGTAATCGATAATTACTGGCCGGTTTCGATTATACAGTTTACCGATATCGAAAATTTGGTAAATTATCGATTACTGATACTGAAATTCAGTTTCAGTTTTGGTATGACTCAAACTGAAATCAAACTGTACCAATCAGAACCCTAGGCAGAAGCCATATCAGATCACATACTAAAAGTCGTCAAACTAGCAGAAGCTGAACCAGATCACATCATCGAACTGGCAGAAGCCATACCAGATCAAATACCAAAAGTCGCACCCAAAGTCATACCAATGAAAGGAAGAATGGTTCATTCCATTTGGTTTTGCCCCCTGAATTGGAGTATGCCTACAAAATTGGTAAGCTTCATTCCAATCAGTTATATTCTATACTGTGTAACATATTTATGTATAATTACGAAACCTCAACAATTTTATCATCTATTTGTTAATGATATGAAACTATTTAACGCTTTTTCGTCTGTTTATTAACGATTATCTGAGTATTTAACGAAACCTCAATAATTTTATCATTTATTTGTTAACGATATGAAACTATTTAACGCTTTTTCATCTGTTTTGTTAATAATTATCTGAGTATTTAACGAAACTTCAACAATTTTATCGTCTATTCATTAACGACATGAAACTATTTAACAAACTAACTATTTACCAATTTTTCATTTAAGAAAAAAATTCAAAAATTTCTACTAGTGAAAGCAATCGGTTGACATATTTGCTAGAATGTTTGAGGAAATATGATAAAGATAATCAAACTAAGATGTCAGAATCGAGCGCCAAACTCTAGGATACATTGTCATCATTCATTAAAGCTTCCAACATACCTACTGAAATTGTTTCTTCTGATAGTAATGAGAGCGGTAAAGAGCAAACATCAAAGATATCAGAATCAAGCGTTAAACTCCAGGATACATCATCATCATCCATTAAAGTTTCAAACAAACCCACTGAAATTGTTTTTTCTTATAGTAATGAGAGCGGTAAAAAAGAGCAAACATCAAAGATATCAGAATTAAATACTAAATTTCAGGATACATCATCATTATCTATTAAAGCTTCCAACAAACCCACCAGATTTGTTTCTTCTGATGATGAGAGTGGTAAAGAGCAAACATCAAAGGTACCAGAATCGAGCACCAAACTTCAGGATATATCATCATCATTATTTATTAAAGATTCCAGGAACAAACCCACCGGATTTGTGATGATGAAAGCGGTAAAGAGTAAACATCAAAGGTATCAAAATCGAGCGCTAAACTCCAGGATACATCATCATCATTATTTATTAAAGATTTTAGGAATAAACCCACCAGATTTATTTCTTCTGATGATAAGAGTGGTAAAAAAGATCATCAACCAAGTAAAAAGAAATCCAAGATACCCGAGAAGTCTAAGAAATCATCTTCCATTAAAGCTTCTAATAAATCTACTGAGGTCGTTTCTTCTGATGATGAAAGCCACCAACTAAAAAAAAATAGCAAGAATAGCAAAAAGAAATCCAAATCTAAGAAGTCTAAGAAGCAAAGAAAACAAAAACAATCAACTTCTCGATCAGATTCTCAGTCAAATTCAAGTTCAGAGAGAACTAGCGGATTGGAAACTGATTCTAGTCCAGCTGCTCCCAAGAAAGTAACTTATCACAGTTTAACAGAATTACTAAAAGATACGAAAGATAACTTGCGTGTAAGTAATTATTTAATTTTGAATTTATTAAAATACATGAAACTAATACAAATAAATATTTAGTGAGAAGTAAAATGGAATATCAAACGAATACCTACAGGCAGTCAACTCGACATCAATAAAACTTTCGAGTCGCAGAAGGATCTGGTAACGAAAATAATCATTCCCGCTCTATTCAAAGTGTTAGATACTAATACGTATCCAGTTAGCGAAGGCGTGCTATACAAAATAATTCATCAGCGCCACTACCATCAGAGAGAAGATTTATTAAAAAAAGAGAAATCTGAATCTGAGCGAACTGAAGAAACCAAAAGAAAACATGGCAATTCACGCTGAAGCAAGGTAATATTATATTAATTGAATTTATTTATGAAACATTAGCTAATTAGCCATTAAAATTGAGAGAATAGAAATGAATAAGATGAATGAACATGGTCAGACATTTACAACTATTAGACGATCCAATTGTTTCAAAGTTAAAGAAATCGGAACTCAATCCAATCATGTTAGAAAATGCGTATCATAGTCCAGAGGAGTCTGAAGTTGATTCGGATAATGATTCAAGTGAAGAAGCGATTGCATAAGTAAATAATTTTCGCAAATTGTACATTATATTAGCTACTTTGATAATCCGATTGTATTTTTTAGTTGCGAATGTTTTTAAAAAACTATTTGGACATATTATTTTATCAGCAAATAGTTGATAAAAGAAGACGAAAACGAATTTTTGATAATTCTCAGCATGTTCTGGGGGAGGAAACTGCTCCATTAAACGCACCTTGATGGACGAGATCTGGATACAAAGGATCGATGTTATCGATTATAATCGGGAAGTTAAAGAAATATAGAGAAAATGATAATGATGATAATATTGGACACCATTCAAGAAAGAAACCAAAATCAGTTGAAGGGATCTATGATGATGATGATGATATTGGACACCATTCAAGAAAGAAACCAAAATCGGTTGAAGGGATCCATAATGTCAAATAAAATTCTTATTAAAATTCTTATATAAAATTTAATTAATTATCATAATATATTAGTCATATAGAATATTTTAGACTAGTATTAATATTACAAATATTTTGCTAATTTTACATCTAATAATATATAATAAATTGAAATTAATTAATTGCGTGTAATATAAATCTGATATAATAAATTGATAAATTAAGTAGCAATTTGGAATCAATCGAAAGCATGTATTGATTTTATATTTTAATTTTTTTACAATCAGATATAGCCTATTGATTACTTTTTAATAAATTATGTGTATATATTGATACAATTAACCAAAATGACATCAATCGGTAAGCTACTAAATAAGAAAAATGGATAACAATAGGTTAATCTAACAAGTAAATAAAAAAAACTGGATAACAATAAGGTCAATCCTATTGATATCCAGTTGTGAATGAATAGGTACCTTATTGATAACCTTATTCTGCACGATTGGGGCCATTTTATAATTACCAATCGGGCACCCTGCAAAAATAAATAAAAAAAATCGGGGACCATCTAGGTCCTTTTAGGAAGCCTAGATGGTCCCCGATTTGGCAGCTTTCAACCTGTATTTTTATTATTGCAAAGGGTTTCACTGCATTAGTATACAAACTAACTATTTGTGGACTTTTATAGCAAAACTATTTCATAAAATCCTCCATTTAAGATCCATTTTAGCATTAAGAAAGCCAAAACTTTATAAGGAGATGAAATATGTTATGAATTGTAACAAGGAGGAAAATTGGAATCACTTATTTGAATGTCAAGCATATGAATTGATTTGGCAAAAAATTTTAGAGATTACAATAGAAGAATTTTAATTATATATTTAAAACAAAAGCAAATTAAATGTCAAGGTGAAGATTTTATTAGAAATGTATTACAAGATATATTAGAAGTTATAACAAGTTAAAAAAATTTTAAAAGTTTCAATACTTGGCATTGGAAGTGAAAGTTAAAAATTGTTTAATAACAAATTACAAAAAGATTTTAAAATATCTCTTACTGAGGCACAGATACTTATGGCCAATATTTTAATATATTCATATTAACATTTAAAGAATTATTATGGAAACCAAAATGTGAACAAGTTATTTTATGGGAAAAAAAAAAGGCATTACTCAAACAGATAAAATTACTACAGAACCTAAAATAAAGGACAACTCAAATCAATTTTCAGATAAAATAAAAGATATAAAAACAAGAAAAGCAGATTGAATACAAAAGTCAATTTCTTTGATAAAGAAATCAATGGATACCTTTATAAAGAAATACATATGTGAGGATTAGATCCCAATAAAGAAGAAGTTTGATAAGGTTAATATTACATTATACATAAGCAAAAAATTATTGGAGTAATATTTAAAAAAAAAAAAAAAAAAAAATTTACTTTTTATTTATAATTTTATTTTATTTTTTATTTTATTTTATTATTTATTTTTATTTTTAGTTTAATTTTGGATTATAGTATGGTATTTAACGTAATTATTTTGTTTTGACATAAACTGCTCCACTAAAAAGTGATAAAATATGTAGCTTTCGTGACAATTTACCAATAAAGTTAAAAGGTTATCGAGTATATCTTAATTTAGTTAAATTTATATTTATTTTATCAAGTATAAAATAATGCACGTGATTTTTGATATGTTTGACAATTTTTTTATTTACAATAGATCAATAGTCAGTTTTGTATATTAATTTTGGCCAGAATCAAGATTTAATTGTCATAAAGACCAGCATAAATTATAAGAAATTTCATATACATGTATATAGTAGAATTTTTTTTATATTATAAATAGTTAATAAAAGCTTAGTATATTTTAAATAATATGAAACTGGTTTTTAAAAAAGTTTTGAGTTTATTATATCGTATGTTTGTTACAAATCCACCTTCCAACTCAACGGTTTTATTATGATTGTAAATGGTATACAACAGTATCATTGAGTTAGATAAATTAATTAAGAACAGATAGTGTACAGTATATATTTCAATGATCAGAGAAAAGGTCAATAAAAAAAAATACAATATGGTACCGCGATGTTTATAGCTAAAATGATCATTCAATTCGCCGTTATAGGAGATGTTATAGTTGATCAATGACATTACAAATTTATTTGAATCTCAGACTCAGCAAAATTCTTAACCGTCGGGATTCTGTGCACCATGGTAATATATCACTTAAAAAGATGCATATGGTAAAGAAGAATTTTTATTTTTTTTTTAAATTAATAAAAAATATACATATAAAATTACATTTTTTATTATTATTTATAAAAATAGGTGGTAAAAATTATTGCATATCTATAAAATTAACTATTTAACATCTTTGAAAAATGTACAGATGAAAATTAGGTTGATAATTTACTTATTAACATGACAAAATAAAATAAAAACAAAACTTATTATCAATTAAAACAAGAAAGATTCTTTATTTTAACTGAATTAGTGCAAAATTCATCATCTAGGACGGAGGTTCTATTTTAGGGCATAATATTGGTGATGAAAGCCGGCTGTCACTTCGTTCTGATGATGATTGTTGTTGATCTCCAGAAAAAGGCCTTGGAGAATTAGTAAAGTTATGTGCATGCCCATGACCCACTACATTTTGCACTCCTTGTACTGTACCGACTGTACCGGGCATTACTATGGAAGGCCTGGATTGTAAAATAGGATGATTATAACTTAATTCACCCATGGCTGGTGTACTACTTATTGATGATGTTGGGCGTCCGATAATATTGGAATTCATACCAGGAACTCTATGCAACGCTTGTTGATAATGAACGTGTGGTCTGACCTGAGACTGAGGTGTCCGAGTAAATAAATGACCGGAACGGCTAGTCCCATTAAAAGGTCTATGAATTTGCCCAACCATCATTTCATTTGTATTATAATCAGAAGACTGGTGAGTTGGGAAAGAACTTTGTTGTGAAACGTTGTTATTATGTTGCGATGAACTTGTGGTATGGTGACCTGTATTGACCAATTGTTGGCCAACTAATGTATTGTTATTACTTGGTAATCCCAATACGTATTGTGAAGAATGTGTAGAATATATAGGTACGGAATAATTGTTATTAATAAATGTTTGTGTTGAATTAGATGTAATGTTGTGAGAAGGAACCTGAATAGAATTCGCTATTCTATGCTGAATTTGATGTTGATGTGTAAATTGTTGTTGAACTTGCTGATGCTGTGCCTGTTGGTGCACTTGCTGGTTAGATTGTTGCTGATGCATGTATATATAACCCGATGGTCGAAAATGAGATGCCTGTTGATTTTGAGGATTCGACAATATATGTGCATAATGCTGCTGTTGTTGTCGCTGTTGCTGTTCAATTTGACGCTTCTGAGCCATTTCTCGGGCTAGATTCGCTTGATTCATTTGACTCATATATTGCGCATAATGTTGCTGTGATAAAGTTTGTTGGTTATTTGACCTAGCGGAAAGATGCAGCTCTGAATTTTGTGTCATAAAATGATGTCTGGGTACTGAGGAAATAACATCTTGCATGTTTGCATCACTTGAAATAGTACCAGTTGTACTATGTTTACGATCATTAACTTTTTCTGAACTAGCAACTTCATTCCTGTTGCTTCTCGTTTCTGATTGTTCTTCGCTAAACCAGGAGTTATCATTAACGTCTGTCATAATTGTGTTCGAAGGATTCAACAAATTTAAAATGCTGCTGCTTTTTTGCACAGTTTCTGATGAAGGAGAAGTATTGGAAGACTTATTCAGCGAACTGGGCAACTCTGTTATTTGTGATTGCCTTTCGGTAGCTATGTTGATAGTATTATTTTCTACAATAGTTGAGAAGAAACCATCATGAAGAGATAAGACCGTTTCGTCATTTTGTGAATTGATCAGTATATTATGTTGATTTTGCGCATTATGTTTGAGAGATTCATTGCCTCGTGAAGCTTGTACATTAGACTTCGCTTGTGATTGTTTTTCTTTTGAACTCTGTATATCGTCACTTGTATTAAATGGTCTAGTTTCGACATCATCAGTGTTACTCCCTATATTTTGTTTTTCAAAATGCTTTTCATAATAATTCTTTACTTGAACCTCAGTTTTCGATTTTATTACGTCGGATATTTTTCTGAAATCTTTGCCGAATTCATTTAACGATTGTTCGAATAGACTAACTTCTCTTTTGTTCCAATAAGATGATATTTTCTTTTGTGATGTAATACGATCTTCACTTGTAATTGAGCTTTTATTTGGAGAAACTTCATGATCCTTTTCAACAAGGGTTTCGACTTGTCTTGGTCGACCTTTACTTTTTGATACTGAAACTAATTCCTGTTGTGTAGAAGAATGTGTATTATTATCATTAGAATTTCCTTCAAGTGACATCAGGGTAAGAACACGAGCTGCTTCATCAACACTATCGTCATCATTAACAGAATTTTGCTTCCGAGATATTTGTGCATCAAATATGACTGGTACACTACTATCATCATCGTCATTGTCCACACTAGGTGGGCCATGTAATAGGTTGCGCTTTTTCTTTACAGTTTCACTTTCTTCATGTTGATCATAATCCTTCATGACTTTTTGCTTTCTTCTCGGCTTCGAGACTCTGGTCTTTTTAGTAGCAGGTAATAATGCAATTTCTTCAGAAGTCTCTTGTATAACATGACTTGATTCAGAATTATTAACGAATTGTTCTTGAAGTTTTGATTCGTTTGATAATATATTTTTATTACTATTATGATGTTTCATCAACACATCCGGCGTTTCTGAAGGAATTTCCTCATTTAAGTTTGAATGATTATGTAGCTCTTGTTGCTCTATCAAAGGGGGATCCGTTTCATAGCGTAATCTTTCAATAGGTTTGTTAGAAGTCTCATTAGCTTCTTCAGAAATTTTGTCAATTTTTGTCGATCCTTCGTCGATATTTTCTGAAACTTTACTATTATTTATTATGTCAGAATCACTATAACTTATCGAGATAATGTTTTGAGAGTTATTAGGTGACGCATGGTTATTTTTCCTTGCTTTACTGTTTAGAGCGATCATACGCTGCCCGCGACCATTTTTTGGGATTAAATCCTTCAAATTTAAATCCTTTTTATTCCGATAATAATAAATGACACAATCATTGGCAGATTTAATTTTAAGATGATCTGCAATTTTACCAAATTTTTTTGGAAAAGATTTAAAAAGTTCATAGAAATATTCTCGTTCTTGAATTGTCCAATCAATATTTATGTCAACATTAAAATCATAAAAACATTCAGGATCCGATACGCATCTATTATTGTTAATGAATTTTGCTTGTTGTCTATCTTTCGGATCTAAAATCATGGAAGGAACATTTGCCCAAGTTTGGCATTTGCGTTGTTCATCCTGGAGTATTTTCATAACTTCTTCCATTTCAGCTTCAGATCTAACAACATCACCACGACGTCTTCCTCTGTTTGTTCGAACTGGCCATCTAGCTGCAAAACCAGACGTAGAAGAATTTCCATCATTATCGTCTTGTTTCATTTTTCCTTTCGTCTTTTGTAAAGATTCAAACTTTTGCTTCCATGCATAATGAACTGTTTTCCATTCTTGTTGCAGTGCCAGTTCTTTTTGTTTAATATTCCATTTTTGGTCCTGAAAGTCTTCCATCAACATTTGACGAAGTCGATTGTAATCCAAAATGTTCTGTTGAAAAAAAGGATATTCTGACAAATTTTTGTATATTTCATTAGTTTGTCCCCAAGATCCAAAACGAATAAATGAATCAAGTGGAATATCTTCTGTTTTTTCCCTGTTTTCCGAATAAATGATTTCCCACATGTTACTAGATTTGCCATTCTCTTCATGGTCATCGGTTACTTTGTCACTTTCTGGAAAAATATATTCGGTAAATACAGTTTCACTATTGTGAACATTATTTACATTATTTACATGGTTTACAGTTAATTCATTATTAATTGTTTGCTCATTAATGAGGGCTGACTCCATTTGTTCTACTTCAATTAATATGGCTTCTTGATGAAAATCAAAATTTACACGTTTATTCGATTTAGATTTTCGGTTTGCACGTGCGAGACTTTTTTCTTCAATGCGCCTTCTTTTTTGATCAAGAAGGCTTTTATAATGATCAATTTCATTCTCCACTTTCTCTATTTCTGCTCCTATAGTATTATAATCAATTTTATCATCTTCTAATTGAAATGAACCATCGATAATATATTGGGGTGAGGAAGTCGGTATATTTATAACTTCTGAAACAGGTAAACTACAATTTTCGTGATTTGTTAGCTCACCAATTTTACTATTAAGGTCATCTTGGTGGTTGTTCAAGTCTTCGTCCATTTCATGAGGCAGTACATTTAGCGATTCTTCATCATAAATGTGATTATTACTTATATTAATTTTGTTAGAAGTATAAATAGACTCGTTGTCTTTTTTCGATATCTCGACACGATCATCTACCGAATCATCAACTGCGTCCGATTCTTCCATAGATTCGAGATCATCACTACAAATAGAAAGTTTATTTTGAGATTGTGATGGTTGTTCATCGTTTTCACCTGAACTTAAATCCATATCAGCAGTTTGATCGGTAGCCGTCTCAGAATCTGCTGCATCATCTTTTAATTTTTTATGATCTCGCTCTTTTTCTTCATTTATAGCAACTATACTTCTCCAGCCTGTCCAACCTCCTTTCTCGTTACTTCCATAACCTTCATTTTTCTCATCTGCACTATTATGGACATTCTCTGACTCTTTGAGAGATCTTTCTTCTAAGTTAGTTTCGTCACGGATTGATGTTCCGGTAGTATGTAGATTTTTATAAACATCTAATGATTCAGTTAAATTAGGTAACATTGATTCTTCAACCTGTTCTTTATAATGATTTATTTCATCCTCGTTCTCACTATTATTTTCAACCCGTTTTTGTATTGATATTTTTAGAGGACGTTTAGAAGAAATAACACGTTTCGGTGAAGAACCTCCTGAATTTCCAGTGGAGGACCTAGTCTGTGGAGATACTGATCGAGTTGATGTTTTGGTAGATCTGCTGCGATGGTGAGAAGGTGGTGGTGGCGAATTTGTCATTGATGATCTTGTAGATGGTGATGATGACCTTCTATCTCTTTGTCTCCAATGATTATGTCTAGTAGCCATGAAATATCTACCATTTCTTTCAGATTCTCCCGATTCTCCTCTTGATAAAGATGTTTCATATCTTGAATCATGTGGATCATCTCTATAGCCAGGTCCTGATGATACACCAGTCCTACGATAATCCCAATCCCTTGGATACCTCTTTCTGTGATAATCTCGATCACGATAATCATAAGGGTCATGTTGGCTATCTCGTTCAAAATGTGATATATTACTAGTACGATACGTTCGATCTCTATCTCGTCTCTCTCTATCACGTTCTCTTTCTCTTTCTCTTTCCCTATCACGTTCTCTTTCTCGTGAATAAGGACTTCTTCCACTGACCCATTCCCTTTCATCCGGATATCTATAAAATTCTCGAAAGCCATATTGATTACCAGGACCAGGCGAAAAATATTCTCTATGGGTAGCTGTAGGGATTGTTGGCGAACTACCTGGTTGACGAAATCGAACTTCTCTCGTAGGAATAAAACGATCGTCATATTTTGTTCGTGTCTACAAATAAATAATTATTAATATACTAGATTATTGGTTTCCCTTGTAAATTAAGTACACTACTTTCAAATTTTTTAAAAAAAAGAAATCAATTAAAACTTATCGTATTATTTAAATTACTTTGGTCACCCGGATTTTTATTGTAAAATTATTTAATTTCTATTCAATCGTAACATAAAGCTTTGAATTACTATCAAACAAACCTAATAAATATTCGAAATTTCATTTTTTAAAATATAAAATCCGGATAACCAAAGAAATTTGTAAGACGCAATATAAATGAATATTTAAATTTGATAATTATAAAACAATTAATTAATTTATTTATAAATTCAAAAAAAAAAATTTTAATTTTAAAACACTAATTTTATAAACGTAAAAATAGAGAATAAAGTAAAATAAAAGATCTAGTTACCTCGTTTATTAATGAAAAGCCAATTTCCGGGGCTGGAATTATATCAGGTACACTATTTCGCAACGGTATATTTCTACGTTCACTAAACGATGAATTAGCACCACCTTGAGGTATCCTATCCATATCATCATAATCAATTGGAGATCTTTGTCTTGGTCTTGAACTCCTATTTAGAGCTTGTGTTTGAGGTCGATCGTCTCTACATTATTGTGAAATGAACAAATTTTATTAGGTCACCAAAAGTTTATAAATTAATAGAATAAATTAACGAATCGTTTATTACAACAGTAAATTGTCAAATAACGAGTATACCTTTCCCTAGACGGTAATCTGAATCTTTCATTACGTTGATCACGATCCTCACGATCTCGTCTAAGAAAATAATAAACGTACATTAGTAAAAATGTTTAATCTAGACAAAAGAATAACCAAATTACCTTGATATCCTGATGTCCTGTCCGGAAGAAGTGGTTGTTTCCATGACGTGCCAATAAAGAAAAATTTTACGAAAATAAATAAAATAAGAATATAATTTTTTTGATTACATTTACCTTATAGGGATAAGAAAGTTATACTAAAACGATATTCATGCATAATCATGTATGATGATGTATTAGAGTGGTCGTAACTCGTAAATCCCAACTGATCTAGCAAACGACCAACTTTTAAGTTCGGAAGGTTTTTCGGATAACAATGACACTTGGACGTGATGTTTATGTAACATACCTCGGCATTTCCCGAATTATCTAGATTAGATAATCGAAAAAAACACATCTTTTTTTGTTGACTTTTAAAAAAAAAAATACTCAATAGAAAATTAAATAGAAAAAAAAAATATCGATGAATTCTAAGACAACACTTAAAGATTCGGTTAAAGAAACTACAGAAAAGGCTGTTGAAAACGTAGTCGAAAACGTGGTAGAGGATAGTGTGAATGAAACGGAAGAGCCTCACTTTACACTTACGATTAATGTTCCACAGCTACCTGGAAAAACTCAAGTTCTTGTAAGTGTGCCTTTTTATATGTGTGTTTTCATTCTTTTTACTAATTCGGACATATATAGGCAAACGCAAGCGAACTTGTACAAGAAGTTAGACAATGGCTCACTGACTCACCGGAAACATGCATATATACTTGTTTCTCACTTTGTTACAAAGGTAAACGCCTCGATGATTATAAGGAACTTCAAGAAGAAGGAATTGCTCAAGATTGTGAATTAGATCTTATAGAAGGTATAATTATTATGAATAATTTCTATCAAGAGTTCGTTATACGATTTTAATAGTTATCTTCTATTATGATCAGAATCTTATACGGAACGTGAAGCTCGTATTCACATCATGCATGTTAGAGAACTACTCGTTGGCCCATTTAAACAAAATACGTCGTCTGTTGGAATAGATCCTGGATTATCATTTTTTTCGGCTGTTTCTAATATTAATGGTGTGTAGTAGAAGTATTTCTTTTTTTAGCTCATACAAGTTATTGCTTTCTTATCTTAAATCGCTTTGCAGAAAAGGCTACGAATGAACAACACCAAAATAATGGAAAAGTTAAAGAAAACTCTGAAGTCCAAAAAACACCCTTCGCGGATTACGATTTTTCAGCACCTTCATTAGTAAAGTTTGTCCCTAATAATTTTGGTAGATGCTCAATTAAGTGTTTAGACTCACTATATCTATCCGGTTGGAATCCTGTACCATTTGAACGTCGTCGTAGAGGTGCGAATTATGCCAACTTTGAAATTTATAAGAATGGATGCTTTCATATTAACATAATTTATATAAATATTCAGGTGATCTTTTGTATTTGACTACAACGACTATAGAGGGTGAAATTTTGCATATTACTTCAGCAATTAATGGATTTTTTGCCAACAAATCGACTATGAAAAACTTTGATCCAAATCCTCGCTCGGACCTTAAAGTTTATCATGCTCATTCACTTGTTTCCCTTCTTCAAGCAATATCTCCATCTTTTCGTGCCAATTTTAAATCTTTGCAAGATTTTATTGCTTTGCATCATCCTTTCGAGACAATCCCAGTTAATACTTGTTTTCCTGCTTACCCTTGGGTCGTTAAACAATCTAAACATATTTATGATATGGGACGTGCAACTGAAATATATTTAAGTCTAGGTACTGATGCAGTTGATTCTCTCCGTGACTGGAACGATGAATTTCAATCTCAGCGAGAGTATCCGCGAGTTGAACTAAAAGACCGTGTTCTACGCGAAAGACTTATTAATAAAATCCAAGCTGATTTTACCGAAAGCGCTGTGAAAGGAGCAATTGCTGTTATAAATGGCAATGTAATTCCTTTTAATCCTCGTGACCCTGAGGAGGAACATATGTATGTTTATAATAACATTTTTTTCAGTAAAGCATTTGATACAAGAGGCACATTTGCAAAACTTGGCGGAAACGATGCAGCGCATGTAGCAACTGGTAAAGATTTAGAAGGTATACGGACTGTGAATGCAATAGATGTAGAGGGATTATATACCCTTGGATGTGTTGTAGTAGACTATAAGGGGATTAGAATAGTTGCACAAACTATTGTTCCAGGTTTGAAAACATTTCTTAATAGCTTGTTATTTTGTAGTTATTATTTTTCTCAAATTCTTCACTATATTCTTTCAAGGAATTTTTCGACGTCAAGACGATTCATCAATTGTATATGGGTACTTTGATAACGGACGTGACGAGCCTAGATTATGTTCTGATCCCGAATTTCATGAAATAGTTGGAAAAGCTGCAAAACCTTTACATCTTGCCGAGCACAGGTATAAAGAAATTTTTCTTTGATGTTATGTCTGAAATACGTTATCAGGTATTCTCAATGAAATAATATTGCTTAAAAATTTATACATACATATATATATAAGAGATCAAATCAGGATTTTGGCTTACTATGACATGTTGATTAAAAAATTTATAAATTATTTCTTAATCTTGTAGTGTTTCCGATTCTAAAGAGAATACTGTCAAACTTTATACCTCTCTTGAAACTAAGGTAAAAATAGTAACGATTTGGCAAGTTTGGATGTAAGGAAATATTTAACTATTTATTTATTATAGGGTTTGATGGGGGATGATGGTCGTAGATACTTGTTTGATTTATACCGTCTCAATCCCATCGATATTGAATTTTTGGAAAATGAATGTGAAGATAAAGAAGGAAGTAACCTTCCTCGTTATCCTCATAAGTTGACTTTGTTTAGACCGGAATTAATTGAATCCTATTGGGATCATAAATCGAGATTATGGCTTCAAGAAATAGCAACAGCTAAGCAAAAAGTAACTAAATTATTGTTCTAATAAATTACATGTATATGATGATTGATTTCTATTTTTGATAGGCACAGGAAGATTCTACTCCAGAAGATAACTCCTCAGATAATGAAGAATTTAATTTTGTACTAAATCCAGATGCATTTACTAATTATAAGTCGCCCGAAGGTGAAGAATATGAAAAAACTAAGAAGATAGACGAAGAGAACGTTCGTAATGCGTCCAAATATTTAAGGGATACGGTGATCCGAATGCTAGTAAGTGTAAAGAAATAAAGAAATAGTCTTTATAATTTTAATTTAATATCACTCGATTTGCTTTTTTGAAAATCGTAGATAATAGAATTTACTACATTGGCTGTAACTCCTGTTGATGGTTCTTCGCTCACGACGACAATGCATCGACGTGGTATAAACATGCGTTATTTGGGTATGATCGCAAATGTTATGGACGAATCACAAGACAAAAAGTTGAATCATGTAAAAGTAAGTTAAATCTTTTTTGGCATTTATTTAGGTGAATAATAAATTTAACTTATTTATGAATTGCTCGTTTGTTTTAGCATCTTGTTATACATGAAATGATTATAAGAGCATCTAAACGCATTTTACGCAGTCTTCTTCGTGAATTACCAATAACATATGTCCCATATTGTATTTCACATTTTTTGAATTGTTTACTCGGCGCTGATTATAATCCCGATCCTCAACCGATGGTATCTGATACTACCATTGGTATCGATAACCCTACTTATGCTTACCTAAATCTTACACCCTCCTTGCTTTTACAACAAATTCGTGATACGGTACTTATTCGATTTCGTTATAGCCTTTCTGAAAATTTTATTAATGTAAATGTTCGTAAATTGCCACTTTTGAGAGAAATTTGTTTACGAGTAGGTATACAAATTGCTGCTCAAGGATATCATTTTGTAAATGTGAAAAAGAAATCCAGGAAGAGACTTACAACTTTTTTACCAGATGATATTTTGAATTTAATACCCATAGTAAAGCAAGCTAATCCCAGAGTATGTTTAAAAACAGAGCCTTTTTTTAATATAAAAATTATTATTTATTATGAGATATTCTTTAATTGAAAATCAAAATTCCAGAGTGTTTTCGCTGAAGAAACTTTCGAAGCTGGAAAATTAAGCATTGCAAGAGGTAACAATAATTTACTTAAGTAAGTTAACTCTATTAAATTTAATAATCTTTTCTTTCATTCTAGGCCATCGAGAACTTGGTGTTGATTTAATGGTGCAATCCTTAGCGTTACATGAACAAAGCTATGGATTTCTTCATCCAGCAACAGCAAAATGTTATGCGGCATTAGCATTATATTTCTATCATCACGATGATATAGAAATGGCAATTGATTTTCAAAAGAAAGCAGTTGTCGTCTTTGAAAGGACTTGTGGCGTTGATAGCGTAGACGCAGTTCATAGTTATGTAAGTTGCAAATTTTTAAAATTTATAGTTTTTGTGTTAATTATTGGAAATAAACAATATTTTCTTTTTTTTTGTTCGACTTTAAGCTTCACCTTGGTCTTTTCGAAAATGCTGTTGGTAATACAGAGTTAGGTCTTCGCTATATGAGACATGCAATGTATTATTGGGAAATCATTTATGGTCTATTACATCCAGATGGTGCAACAGCTGATGTGATTATTAAACTTTATTATCATAAACTGTGAAATTGAGTCTATTCATTCATTAAATTTTACTTACATTTTAGCAAAATGTCGGAATCATGCTGCAAAATATGAGAGATTTTGAAGGTAGTGTTAAATTTTTCGAACGTGCTAAAGACACAAACGAAATAATTTTTGGAAAAAATAACGTAATCACGGGAGAATCGTAAGTTGAGTCATGTATTTTATTTATACTTTTAAATAAATTTCATATATAATTTAATTTTAAATAGATACCACTTGTTAGCGAAAGCTTTGGCATTTTCTGAAGATTTTAAAGCTGCATTAATTGCCGAAAAGTCTGCATACAATATTTTCCACGCAATGGTAAGCAATGTAATTTTTGTAAAGACGGATCACTCACATAAAAATCAATAACTTTTAAACTGACATTTTTTTAATTTAGTACGGTGCTGATCATCAAAAGACGAAGGAAACTGAACTTTTATTAAAAGATCTTACTTCAAATGCCGTTCATAATGTATATATACTAAATATGAAATTAATCTTCATTTCGATATCTAATGTATTTTGAAATTTATAGGCTAAGATGGCTTTGCTTAAGAAACAAGATAAACAACCACAACCACAACCACAACCACAACAACAGCAACAGCAACGCAAACCTACACCAAGAACAACCACAGTTCAGCTAAGAACCACACCGCATCATCTTAATGTTTCAACTCAAGTTAAAAAAAAGAAATTGTCAAAAAAGTAATACATTGTTAATCAGAAGACAATTTGGAGTTCATTTTAACTTAATTAAATAATTTTAGCTTAAAGTATTAATAATAAAAAATCCAACTTTAAATAATAATATTAAAAATATGCTTTGTTTTTAAGTGGATTTGATTTTTAAAGATAATTCTTTGCGTAGCGAGGATCCTTGATTAAGGACATGTAGGGGTACGTTGATCAAATTTTAATTTTTACGGTGTCTGCAATCTCAGACTTGAATAAATTATAATTAGTAGAAGTATTTGCACCATTCTAGACATTAGAGGAATCCGAAGGAAAAGAGTTATTTTCCTTTATTTCGTTTACGAAGTAAGCATTAATATACAACATCGATGAAGGATCATTAAATGAAAGATAAGAATATATTCAATTACTATAATATTATAAAAACTGCTATTCTAATTCATTCCTATAGTTTTAGTAAGAAAATTCGTTAAGTTCCGTAAAACTACTTCAAATGACTTTAATTCATTTTTTTCACTTACACCCATATCTAATAATTTTTTTACTACACGTGTTACCTTTAATAACCTTTCAAATACTTCAGTAAATAAATCTTCTACATCTTCCTTGTTTCTATCTTCAGAAAAGAAGCACGTAGTTAATTGAGAAGTTGCCAATACGAAACTCATCTCAATTATAATAATAGACGATTTCCAAGTAATTTGCCAGAATTTCAGATCACTAATATTATTAATATTATTAGTGTCAAGTATGTATTCCCATAATTGAATTAAAGTCATGCCGTGATCTACTAATTCAAATAGTGTCGCAATTGTTGCTGGATCTTTATCTGATACTTTCATCAACGGTTCAAAATAAACAAGTTGATCTGACCATGACGGTATAGACATATGAAAAACATTATGCGATTCAGTCAGAATAATATAGGTAGCCAATATATTTCTATTAATTGATAAAAGTTTTTGTTGTACCCTTTGTAAAAATATATTCATTTCAGATCCTCCACTGTCAGATGATGTTAAATCGATATCCGGTAAAACATTTTCAAATGCTAACTTAATTCCTCCAGATAACAGGGTTGATGATTGTTTTGTTTCCTCTGACATTAAAGGTATCATCACTCTTGAAGAATATTTTGGATGTGTGAAAAGATAAGTAAGTTTTGTCAAAAGTATTAGCAAAGGATCTTCATAATAAACTAAACATTCACTTGCAATATCCAGTTCTTGAGTATTTAAATGTATTGATAAATGATAAAATAATATTGTAATGTATTGTATCTCCTCCAGTTTGAACATATTGGTAGGTAATTCACATTCCATTGCTCGTTGAATTTGTTTCTTGTAAAGATTGATAAATCCAACAACGGATCTCAAGATAATACTCAAGTCTTTTCTCTCAACTGTTCGTAACATAGCAGTAATGACCGCTAACATTAAGCACCAAATTTTATGCCAATTCTCTACCAAATTTGGTTCAACTTTCCCTTCTTGTAATTCTGACGATAGTTTATTATTACAAAATGCTGCCATGACTCCATCTCTAAACAATTGCATCGCTCCAATCGGAAAATTTGCCAATGTCAGTAGAAAATATATTACCCCATCAGAAAATTTAGGTCTATTTTTCCATGGTACTGACATTGAATAAACAAACATTTCTAAAAGTAAGTTAATGATTTTTTTTTCAGTAAGTATACCTAAACATATTGAAGGATATGGATTACATAATGGTTGTACAAGATATTCTAGTGCTGTTAATACTATTAAAATGTCTTCTTCTCGATTTTCATCGATCCCATCTTTTTTAGTCATTGAAACTAAAAATTCGCATAATTCTGCAAGGAGCGATTGACAACTTTTTTGAAATTGTGCCAATACTTTATCATTACTTTTTAATATAATATTAGAATCATGAAGCGCTCGTAAACATAATATAAATGATTGTAAAATTGGCCGATAAGTTTTGGATGTAAAATGATTTTCACCCAAATTTTGTATCGGATTAATAACACTAGTTAGACCATTATACAATGATGTAACTAATTCAGCATAAAGAATTATTCTATCCCGAGTCTGATCTTTTGAAATTATAAGTTGTTCCATTGAATGTAATAATAAATCTGCAAGATCGTCACGAATAGTAATTTCAACATTATGGCCACGACGAATTTCTTCCACAAGTCGTTCTGCGGCCATCCCTAGTATTAACTGAGATATATCGTTTTTCCGTTCGGTGATCCAAAATCCATCAGATAGTATATAAGATGCGATTTCTATAAAATATTTCCAAGATTTAAAAAGAACCACCTGAGCATTTATTGTTGACACGTTATGAGATTCTTCAAAGGATGATTGGTCGATATTCGTAAACTTGTCAAGACAAAATTCTAACATATCTTCTTCGAGAATCTCTTGGAGAATTTCTCTTATTCCCTCCGCAGGTAACGATTTGAAAAATTCGCTACGACTTTTGTTTCCTTTATTCCTCATCTGGTTTGCAACAAGACAAAGTTCACGACCCAACAACCGGAATATAAAACCTTTAATATTTTGTCCACAACTAATTTTTTCAACATTAGCGGTTGATCTATTAGCAACAGTTCCTTGAGATAACCCGAATGATTCGTTTTCCTGTGATCTATTATCGTACAATTTCATACGTAATATTTCTGATATACTATCCCATAATTCATTATTTTCACGTATTTTTTTTAAAATTATGAATTCACCTTTACTAATGTTTTCCCATAATGTGCTTAGGAATCGTACAGCAGCAAGAAGCACTCTTGATTCATTAGCATAAACTTTTTTCCAATCTCTCAAAAGATCAATGATAACATCAATAATATTAACTGAAAGTTTAATTTTCTTTCTTTTACCTGTTTCTTTCCCTTTACCTTTACGGTCTAACTGCCTAGAAATTAAATCAATCCCACCAAAAATTGACAATCCAACATGAATCTTGGTTGAAACTGTAAAGAAATCCAAAATAGCTACTCGTAAATCCTTAACATTGATTTCAGACGTAAATCGGTCTATGAACTTATTATATACAATTATTGTTTCAGTTTCATTACCAAAGAGCCCACTTAAAGATGATTGAAATAGTATAGATGTATTAGAACATGAAAAGAGCAGTGTCATCAATTCGCAAGATAAAATAGAAACTCCCAAGCTATGCGGATATGATACGTATGAAGAAATAATAATTATCAACTCTTTATTAAAGTTGACATTTGTCCTGTCTAATATTGTTAACTCTAGCCAAGAAATTTCCGAAGTTTTTAACTTATGAACTCTAAATAATCTTAAAAGAAATGCTAAAGCCAATTCCAACAATATGTCGGATTTTTCCAACCGAGAGTCGATTGTCCTTTCATTATTAATTGAGAAATTTTTATTTTTTTTAATAATGTAGAATAAGGGTGAAATATGATATAAACCTTCATTCATCATAAAATGATTCCATAGGTATTCCTGAAGAGGGTTTCGTAAAGGATCTTTTGTTATATCAATTATAGGATCATAATAATTAGGAAGTTCGGATCCCAGAGGGCAGCCTATCAAAATTTTATTGAAAATATTCAAACATTTAATTCCAATTTGAATATGCTCTAGTTCATCTTTGTACCTCCAACGATCATAGGATACAAAAATAACATTAAGGATATAAGAAGTAAAAGAAAGAAGAATGTCCTTTAAGTCATCTTGATCCTGTTTCAAATCGAAATCATCCACATGACTAAAGAATTCAATAGCGAGATCTAAAACAGCTATCGTTATTGGATAACGACCTACAACGCATTCTTGCTGTAACAGTAGATGATGTAATTTACATACAAATTGTGAATTATCGTCCATCCAATCATTTGAAGTTAAATTTGGTAAAAATCCCGATTTTAAAAGATATGACACGATCCTACTATTAAAATACGGTAATAATACTTTCACACATCGTAATCCTGCAGTAACGAAATCGAGGGCATCAGGAACGTTATTCATAATATATTCGATAATTGCAAAGATTGTAAATGCAAGATCATTATGAGGTTTATTATCTTGAAAGCATGTCTCCAAATGGTTCAATATTTTTTCAATCAAATCCGGAGAGTTAGATAAAAGTGCGTATAAAAGTTGCAATATTTCCTTGATTCGAAACGTAGTTGGATCATCGGTTAAAGTAGGATCATAATCAAAAGGGTTCCTTCCTTGTATTAAAGGGAATGATTCCAACATCTCCAAAAAAAGTTGCCATCCAGAATATTTAATTTTCCATTGAACTAATTTATTTCCATTGATTTGTTCAATCACGCAACCGGCTGTATTTTCTGGAATGGTAAATGCATCTTGATAAACGTTTTCAAAAAGCTTGATTGACTGTTTAGCATAAACTATATTTTCATTACTTATATCAAATTTAAGTTGTTCATCTCTAACCAAATAGCAACACTGACGAAAATTTTCCAATAAGACAAATATTTCCTCTGCCGAATCCTTGTCACCAGATAATGCAGTATATAATCCCATTAATGGGTGAAAATTTTGAGGAAATCTAGAAATCGCCCAATTAAATAAAGAAATTCGTTTTTCATAAAAGGAATCCTCCTTAAAGAATTCACTGCATGGACCACCTTCAACAAATATTTGTGCAAAACAATCCACTAGGAGTTGATGTTTTGGAATCTCTTGTATTTTAAATGCTTCAAATATTGAAATAAAATAAGTTTTAAAAATTTTCTTGTATCCCTTTACGTTTAATTCCTCTGGTCTGAAACATGGACCTATAAAAATACTATAAATAGAATCTAAAACATTCAAATCGTAAGCTTTTGCAGCATTTGCTGAAATCATACTATTAAAGTAACTTTCTAGATCTTCGTATTCATTTGGCCAATTTGTTTCATCGTAAAAATGCTGTATATGAGTTAAATATGAAGCCCATAACCAGAGAAATATTCCATTAGAAGGATCATTATCCATATTTAATGCCATCTCAGTGACTCTTCTAACATCATTTGATGAAGCTGCTCGTTTGTTTTTTGCATGAACAGATGGAAAAATTTCTGTGAAATTGAATTCAACTAGAGTCATTATGACTATAAGAGTTTGAGTAAAATGATTGACTTGAGTTAACATGTCATGTCCATTCGAGTCGATATGCAGCGTAAGGAATTGATTATATCCAAATTTTGTTTGCATACAATGAGTCAAAAATCTTGTCAAATATTTTTTTGTTGATTGTTCAGAAATTTGTCCTTTATATATCAAGCATAATAATTCTAATAATTCTATTTGTTCTTTAATATATTGACTTGAAAAACTAAAATCTTTCATACTTTCTGGTATGAATGCTTGTATACCAATATCAGCCAGATCTTGAAATTGATCAAATACTCGATCCATAAATTCATCTAAATCAAGATTACTTATAAAATCTTCTGCTGAATCATAATAATACCAATTTGTATCTTCATAATAGTAAAATAATATACTCAAAATCTTAATTAAATTAAGACGTTCTTCATAATAAAATTCTATTAATTTTGATAAATATCCTTCATCATTAAACTTATTATAATCATCATATTCTGATTCGAAACTCTTCATCAAAAAGTGTGTTGCTCGCACGTCCAACTGAAGGGCTTCACTAGCTAAACCTTGTAAAGTACCATCATTTTTAACATTCGTATTATCAAAACAATCCAAGCACACTTTTAGTGATGAACTGTGATATTTTATTATTTCTTTCATAGCATTAGGTGGACAACGTATGTCTGCTTTTTCTAAAGCAAAACGTAAAGCTCGAAAGGATCTGTTGTTAAGTTAAAAGTAAAAAAAAAAAAACAAATTAACTAAACTTCAATAAAAAAAACTTATTTATCGTGCTAGACTAAGAACTAATAAAAATGTAACAATATAAAAAAGAAAAAAAAGAAACTCAACCGTTTATAACGGTCAAACACCGCTGGATTAACAGAAAGATCTGACAAACTTTTCGCAGTTCCAGTACTTTCGCCATTTTTACGTGAAAAATTATTTAAAGATAACAAAGACATGATTTTTTCGAACAAATCCACTATGTAAAGTCTATATATATATATATATTGGTGTAATACCTATCAGAATGTAGATCCTAACACTGGATGATAATTCTAATTACATAATATTCCTTTTTTTTTTATCCTTGTTCACATTTAACGATAAACAACGCGAAAAAAAAGACATAAATGATTTATTTATTTAATAAAATATTATATTTCACGTAGTTAACGCGACGGATGTAAAGAATACAAGAAGAGAAAAAAAAAATTGAAAAAGAGAAAAAGGAAACTTAAACAATTAAAACATATTCTAAAAGGAAAGTACTAATAAAGAGCTAAGAACTAATAAAGAACTAGGAGAATTTATCAAGAAGTTTATTGCTTATTATCGGTTGGATTTTGAATATTTGAAGCAGCAGCTTTTGAATCAACAGAAGGAACGGAATCATAAGCAGGTGGAGGAACAACGGTGTAAGCAGGAACAGGAGTATAATATACAATATAACTCGATCCTTCAATATCACCATATTGTTTTTCAACCTTAAGTCTTTGATAATAAGCCCAAACTGCCATACAAAAATGAAGCTATGAATTATTCATAAAAAAAAATAGTTGTCAGATAAGTGAATGAATTTATAATCACCATAAAAAAACCAAAAGTATTTTTTTTGTTTATAAAATTACTCACATCAATTATACAGCTTATTGCAAGCATAACGACCATTGTTGAAACGGTTTTAATATACCAATTCACACAAGTTCCCATATCCATATCAATATCAGGTTCTTCAATTAATTGTTCACAAACATCTTTATTAAAATAAAATGCTACAACTGAAAATACGATTGAAACTGTGAACCCTAACATAAGTTGCCACCAATAGAATGTGGCAAAAATTCTAACATATTTAGCATTATTCTAAATTCAAAGTTTTCATTTAGTACATTAAATAAATATGTAATAAACAAATAATTTTATAGTTAAGAATGCTTGCCTTTAATACACCTGCGATACCTGCAATACAGGCGAAAGTAGCAGCTAAATAGTATGTAGATAAAACACTGTAAAAGAATCCAAAGTTACCTGCCAAGATCGATAAATGATATGCATTGGATAAATAAGATAACTGTAAAATAAAATGAAATAAACAAATATAAAACAGTATGTTAATCAAGATAAACTACTTAATAAATATAACTTTCAACGAATACTTACAGTCCCAAGAGAGGCTAATATAAGAGTAGCAGTCCTAAATTTTATAAAAAAGTATTTTTTAAGTACAGGTAAATAACGTTATTTTAACTTATTTATAAAAACTTTGGAAATTGCTTTACCTAAGACCAATACAGAAACAACACTTAGACAACATAGTATTCAAACTTTGAAATAAATAATTAAAATCTTATGATATAAAAAGTAAAAATCTAAAACGAAAATGTCGGAGAATGTACAAATTTAATAAACATCCGGCGCAGCGCCGCAGCACAGCAGGGTCAAAGTTTTTCCGAGCGCCACAATTCTGGCTTCAATCTTGGGCTTTACATAATTGTAATGGAAGCATTTTTTTCATCAATCGACCTTCCAAATTACGATCCTGATAATTGGGAAATAACATTCTCGATGTTATCTCGTCCGTGTAAATCATTTAATGATATCAAGACATTGATTATATTTTTTTCTTCAATAGATTATACATCGGAATCATCTCTTTTAACTTTATTCAGCAAAAATAATGAGAATTTGCCTAAATTAGATCAAAAACATTATGAAGAAATAGTGTTTCCCGAATTGATTAATATAGCATTAGAATTACCTAAACATTTTCCTTGTGGTAAAATAATTTCAAATGATACTCATGAAAAAACGGAAGGATTTGAAAAAATATTTTTAACACGAAGAAAAATTATTTGTTTGTTATCACACATGTTCTTATGTACTATGTCAGATAAGAAAACCCATCTGGGATCATTTAAAGAATGGAATTCAAGTGAATTACCTTCCGCCAAACTTTATTTAAAAGTATTAATGATTTATTTTAATAGGATAATAACAAATAATTACGAAGTTGATATGAATGATGAGATGGTAATTTGTCATAAATCATTAAGTGACGATATGATTCCGATATGGGCAAATTCCAATATTTCTTTAATAAATTTGATTAAAACAAATACTTCCGATATTCCTGGTAAATTTGATGAGATTGAAATTGATCCATCAAATAAATTAATTGGATTTGGAAAGTCTGGTACAGCAGAAGAAATATTATTTGGTTGTTCACCAGAATTATGTGTTCTTACATTATTTTGTAATTCAATGTCAAATAAAGAAACTATATTAATTAAAAATGTTAAAAAGGTAATACAACATTCAGGATATGGTCCATTTAAGGTTAAATATAAACATGAAATTGAAAATTGGTGGAAATTATCAAATCAAAAAGTAAGATATATTATTGCTATGGATGCATCTGAATTTGACCATATTGATTCATTGAAAAGTTCTTTAATATTACAATTACAAGATAATTCATTAATTAGAGAATTAAATAAAGCCTATTGTGGATTTTCTTGGAATCAAAATTTCAAAAATATTAAAGATATTGGTATTGGATTTTGGGGATGTGGTACTTTTGGTGGTGATAAAGATATTAAATTTGTTATTCAATGGATTGCAGCTTCTCAGATTAATACTAATAATAATATAAAATTAATTATATATACTTTTAATAATATTGATTATAAACAAAGAATTATAAGATTTATTGAAAAATATAAAAATTCTTTAGTAAAAGATTTATGGAAATTACTTAAAGATTATGAAAATTATATTATAAATTTTAATGATAATGAAGAGCAAATTTTATCTTTATGTACTTGGGTTTTTAAAATTTGATCAGTTTTTAAAAAATTCTTTTTTTTAAATAAATAGCTTTATTTATTTTTTTAATAATAAATTATTTTCAAAATAAATTTAAATTAGTAAAGTTACTAAGATTTTAAATTTATTTGAATATTATCTTTATTTTAATTTAACATTATTTTTAATTAAATTTAATAATTTAATTCAATATAATTATTAATCATTTATAATATATATAAATTTTTATAATTATATAATTTATAATAAAATTTAAACTTATATAATAATTTTATACATATTATTCAAATTATTTTAGGCTGTTATAATTATAAGTAAAATCCCAAATTCAATTACAGCATTCAAATTAATTTGGTATTTTATATAGTAAATTATATGGAATTACAGTATCTCAAATTATAATTATACCATTCCAAAATAATTTGAATAGTATGTATAATCATAATTTTAATATAAAATTTTTAATAAAATTTAAGTATATAAAGTTATATTAAAATTTTTAATTTGAATTTAAATTATATATTGTATATATTTTTTGAAATTTTAGCAACTTAAACAAGAATTTTTTTTCATTTAATAAATTGAAAAAAAATTATTACTAAAAGAAAAACCTTCTTTTTACTTTTCAATTATAATCTATCTAATTAAAAAAATTTTGTCATATTTAGATTACCCGTATAAATAATTTGAATTGTGTAATACTGAAAAGTGTGATATTCTTGCGTCCGATCTGTTTCGTATTTGTCATATAAATAATTTGAATTGTGTAATACTGAAAAGTGTGATATTCTTGCGCCCGATCTGTTTCGTATTTGTTATATCATCATAATTAAGAAAATCTTTAAACTAATATATTTCCGGTTAATTAAAATTTTAACCAGAGTTTTTTTTTATTCTAACAAATTAATACTAACAAAAAAAAGTATATTGATTGCGGTTATTACCTCTCTTTTAGTTACCACAGCTAACCATTTCTGTTAGATAGACAATAATAATTTTTTTTTATTTTCCGTTTTTACTGTAAAAACTAAACTACCCTTTTTAATCTTTATTATTATTGATTTTTTTACCCCTCTTTTTATTATTATTGTTTCGTTCAGTTAACTTAACCAAATTTTTTCTTATTCTTTTTTTATTATATTTTTATTACATTTTTTTTTAATCGGAATTTATCACAATTTTTGCGATTTTTTTT
>QZLH01000784.1:44949-59501 GCA_003833135.1 Oehlia diaphana | reverse complement strand
AAAATACTGAACCATCCTACAAAAAGGAAAAGACTCCCAAACTGATCTACAAAAAAGAAAAAAGAAACTAAATCTTCTCACAAAAAAAATCTGCTGGCCTATGAAATAAAAAAAGGGATAAATATAAATAAAAAGGAAAGGGAATAAAAAATAAATAAAAAAAAAATGTATTTTTTAAAAAGAGGGTAACGAAGTTAGGAAAGTTAAAAAAAATTTTTTTTAAAGGGAGGACGTCAAAGTTAGAAAAATAAAAAATTTTTTATAAAGAGGAAATAGAAATAGAAAGAAGAAAATTTTTTTTAAAGGAGTGTGATGAAAAAAAGATTTTTTTAAAGTGAGGCACGAAAAAAAATGTTTTTATTTTAAAGGAGGGTGACGAAAAAAGAAGAAAAATTTAGAATAAATAAAAAAAAATAAGACAAGAGAAAAGAAAGACAGAAAGGAAGATCAGAAGATCAATAAAAAACAAAAAACGTATCATAACAAAACAATAAATAATCACGTGATCTCGTGTTATGATACGGGATTTTTGTAAAATTATCTAAAAATATTAAGTTTAAAAATTCCGTATACATTCCGCATGATTAATTTCAAAAACGAATTGCTTATTAAATATACGGAATTTGTATACGGAATCTATAGAAACGTACATAAAATGTATACAAAACGTATCCTTTCCGTATACATATTTCTTATAGGGCTACCTCATTTAAAAATCTTCGTAGAATTATTTAAGCTCTTAAGAACAACAGGAAATGTAAATTTTTAATCAAGCTTATGACGATATTTAATTTTAACCCATTCTTTTTCCAACAAAGTATATATCCATCTAACCATATAGCCTTGTAAATAATACTAAAACCACCCTGAGTGAGATATTTTATATTCATTAATTTCTCATAGGGAATCCATTCTATACTTCCCAATTATTTCTCGCCTTTGATTGAGCAGTTCTAAAAAATTTATCTATTCATTTGATTTTTCGATATTTTTGACCATATTTCAAGAAGGTAACTGGAAAATAACTTTCTTCGGTCATTATAATACTAGACATTTTTTTATATACAAATTTAACAAGGCATATACGATGAATTAACTATATCTAACTTTATATATTTTGAAAATTCAAAGTGTGTCGGTCTGGACTGTAAACAACAGAACTAAATCGTGTCCAAATCTTTATTAAAAGTTTTACGATAAATTTTTGACATGGTCACTATTTGGTTTCGATTTTAAAAGTTTCTGCAAATTTAATTCCATAATCAATGTACTATATAAATTTATTTAAATATACTTCATAATTTACAAGAAAAAAAGAATTAAATTTTATTAGAGATTTATCATGAAACTGCTTTTCAAAATTGTTCAAAATATAAAAATTGAAAAATAATTTAGGAAAATTAGCGAAAAATCAAAAATATGCCAAACGCAAAAAATTAGGCATTAAATCATGGCTCACTGTATGCGCAATACTATAAAGGCTTTAATATTATGATCTTATTAAATAAACGATATGATTTAAATTTGTAAGATTATCAGCTGATTTCATAATTAATATACGGAACCGGTACATTCGGTAAAACTCGGTAAAGTTCAGAATAAGGTTTATCAGAAAATATTAATTTTTATCAGAAATATATAATTATATTAGATTTATAATTTTACCAGATCAATCATATAATAAGTAAAACAATACGTATATGAAGGATTGTGAAGTATGTGGAAAGTACCCATATTCCCTTATTGGCCAAATTGAGAATAGAATTATGCAGGAGATACATAATTAATTTTCGAGAAAAAAAAAGGAAAAAAAATATAGTTTCGCTTTTTTTATATAAAGGCAAATGAGGTTCAATAACGATAAGTCTTAAGTCTTTCGAAACTAATACTCAAAGAGTGCAAGAATTTCGCCTTCCGTAATAAATTATTTAATATGGTGGTTTAACGGTTTAACAAATATTAAATAAAATTTTTCTACATCGTAATTTAGCGAATTTTTATGTCTGCATAAATGATTGCCGTGTAACGTGACTTTCGGGAAATTTTCATATGACATTTGTGCTATCCCTTAATTTTTCATAGAAAGGGTCATCTTTTGCTAATGGTTAGTTTTAGTTTCGATTATTCATTCGATACTCCTAAAAAGTGCTATAACAAAAAGGAATTAATAAAGAAAATAAATTATATAACATAAATAAAAAATATACATACACAAAGTAAAAAGGAAATTATTTTGTGTCCGAAATTAACGTAGTTTTTTTTTATATTTTTTTAGTGATTTTTACAGTACTTCAACAATAAAAGCTATACAAGATTATATTTAATACAGTATGTATGTAAAAAAAAAAGAAAAAAATTTGAGGAAGTAAATGTTTCTTAATCCGTCGGAGCTTTTTATTATTCTGAAAGTTAATATTCAAACAATAATACTAAATGGTTAACATCATATATGGAAGAGATTCAATGAAAAATGCAGAACAATAAGATAGAACAACAATTGTCTTTAATTGGTTCAGATTAAAAAGACGAATTCGTAATCACATTAATTGGGAAATTTACGCGTTCCGCTACTCCATATGTAAATATCCTTCTTAAGCAATTTAAGGCGCAACTTTGGCGTTTCAACGTTTAATGAGAAACAAAGAAATGTTTGAGCTTTATGTTACATCACACGAACTATTCTAACAAGTGTTATTGGTGTGACTATTGATATTCCTATTTTATATACTTTTTTTAGCTTCTCATGTTCACGTAATAATTTAACAAGGTATTCAACAGCATCTTTAAGTTTGCCAAACATAAGTCGAAAAGACAATGCATAATAGTAGATATTAAGGATAGCTAGAATTTTAAATAATCATTAAGTCAATATATAATGTTCTTATCATAGTTACTATAACTCGAAATAAAAGAACATGATAATAAGTCCTATTCAATGATCGGAGGGTTTAAATTTTCAGCCTTTTTACGTTGCACAAAGAAATTTTATCCGTTCCAAAACAACGATTGTGCTTTATTCATTCATTCATTCATGAATTTGTTTGTTTATTTAGTCTCTCATTTGTTTATTTACTCTTGAAAAAAAAATTATTAATCATAATAACTCTTTATGATTGAACAAATCAGGTACTTGGCTAAAATTAAATTTTTAATTCATCATCTAAATCTGATTAGATCTGCAATATGCACGTGGATCTTATTTCACGTGAACAAAGAAAAAGGAATATATTAAATAATTTCGTCAGTTATTGTTTCTAATATATTTAATATATCAAAACACGTCACTATATCACTTTTTCGGGTCAACAAAACTGTAAAAAGAAAAAATCTTAAATTCATACCAACAAATGAGTGATATGAACTAAAAAAAAAAATATAAACTATATCAATAAAATATTTACCATAAATTGATAATTAAATAAAATTATAAATCTTATATAAAGTACCAGTTTCTCCTTGAATTTGGAACTTGTCCCTCAATTATAATATTTTTTTAAAAAAAATGTTCAATTTAGAATTAGCTCATCGAAACCGGTCTATTATCGAAAAAAATTCTTATGTGAATGCGTTGATCGACGCGATAGATTCAGGGACCATTTTTATCGATATAAAACTATTTCAAAAAGTTCAAAATCTCTTGAAGAAATTTAAAAGACATGGTCAAAATTTGACTTATCAATCGAAATTTATCAGTTCTCAGAAAATTAAATTACTTTTTAAAGATAATTTTCTTTCAAAAAAGAATGATTTAAAGTTGCAATTTTATTTTCACTCCATTAGTCTTCGTCATGTCCCTAAAATGTTGAGAAATATTGGAGATTCAATAGATAAAATTGGCATATCTATGCCTAGACGAAAGTCAATTCAATTAAATTTTAGTAGAGAACATCGACTCAAGATTCGTCACAAAAAAAAATTGTATCAAGGAATTTCCTTAAGGTATGATCAGTTACTTTGATATTTAACTTAATATCATATTATATTAATTCATTCGGTAATTTTTCTAAACAATGAAAATTTTAAATCTTTTTCTAAAATAATACATGCCTGATAAATAGACCTTTAATCAATGTTGAAACATTTGGATTACGACAGGCTAAACAAAGAAAGCAAAGAAGGCGAAATCGACTTATAAGAAAACAATGTGGACATGCAAGATTTATAAATCGGATAATAAATCTTCCTCAACAAACCGCGAATAATCCACTAATAATTCAATTTTACAACGGATTTACGTTTTGAAAATTTAAATAAAACGATAAATTGGCAAATCTGACAGATCAAAAATGAATATTATTTTTTAGACGAATCTTTTCTTAACGTATTTTTATGATGGCACACATTATTTTATTATTTTTAAATTACAAATTATTTATGATTATGACTCCCTAAAAATTAAGCTTTCTTTCGCTCGTATATATATGTATTTAATTTAAAATTTTAATATGAACATATCAAGTCAGTGCGATTACAATATTATATCACAACATTTTCTTGCTCTGATGCACAAATAAGATAATTAATTATTAGTTAGACTTTGTTTATTTATTAACTGACTTTACGATAAATGTTTATAATATCATTTATATTTTAAGATTTCAAAATATAGTTACCACGTATAATAATATTTATATCCCTGATCGGAACCATTTACACGATTATGCAAATGTAGTTATACCTACCGGGTAGCAAATTTTATTTAACCGTTTTCAGTAAAAATTAACTATTGATTATACTATAATAGACGGATTGGAAATTTGAGTAATTCAGAAAGATTTGCATTTTCCAAATGAGAAAAACTTTCTTTTAATTTATTCGTTATCTCAATAATATTTTCAAGTGTAATAGTAATAGTTCCGAAGCTTTTTAAAATTTAATCATTTTTTTTAAAATCTTTTAAAATGAAAAAAAAATCAAGCGAAAGAAAATAAGATTCAACAATAAAATATACTATATTTATACTTACGATATACTATAAAACATTTACTATTGTGTAAATGGAAGGGGATAAGTAATACTTATACCTATGTAGTAAAAAACTTAAAATAAAATTTTCAGTTGAATCTTGGGCAGGTTAAACGGTTCCTAATTTAAAGAAATATACCGTATGTACATGAAATATGAATTTTTGGCGGAGTTTCTTTTCATTAACTTTGGATTTTGCTAAATAAAATCGGCACTTAAATAATTTACCATTAACTTCTCATGAAAACTTCATTAAATATTATAATGTTATTTTAATTGTATTTTTTAATATATTTTTTCATTTTATCTTAGTGACCAAATTTTAATATATTGCATTTTATTCGAAATACTTGTTAGTACTACTAGTAGTAATTTTCATTTTAAGGATTATGATAGTTTAGCATATTAACATAATAATTATCGTTTCTAATTGCATAGTTGAATAATTTTTATTCCGAACTTTTTTTATTTATATTGCAGGAAAATACATAGAAAAGTAGTCAAGTTATTGATGTTTTAGATACTATAAATGGTTTAATAATTCTAGCTTCTAAGCAGAGTTGTCCTTGTCACCAGTCCAACTTTATAAATTATACTCATCCAGAGAAAGGAGATTAATGTCTTTAATGAAGTAGTGAGTTTTGTCGGTAAATTTACTAAGAGCCACCGTGGAGATTATTAAGTTGGATTATTCCGATTATTTCTAGTTATGAAATCACGTGATATAATAAAGAAAATGATGCTTTATTTAAATACTATTAGCGGTGGAGCCAGCACAACATTTTGCAAAAAGTTTCGAAATTTTTTAAGTTATAATTTTTTCGAATTGCAAGTTTAGTTCTAGGATTATCTATTAACTGTCAAACGCCATCTTAATTCTAATTCTGGCCTGCTTTAATTTCGCTTTAAATCTTAAGTTTGTTCCAATCACGTGACTCGTGACGTATATATTAACATTCAGAATAAAGTAAAAACATGTTAGATTCGGGGTATAGTTTTTGAGATATACCGAGTTTCTCCTGGCAAGGAGTACATTTACTTATACCTTAAAATAGCACTTTATATACTACATTTTATTAATCTTTATTTATTACTAAATGTAATTGTAAATCATGATAGAAGGCAATAACGTAAAGAACATGTTGTACTTTTCTATATTACAATATATATCTTTTTAAATTATAAAAAGAAATTTAAAATTAGATTTTTTCTTTGTTGAGGGCGTCGTTTAAAAAAATTTATAAAGGTAACCGGAATAATTTTGTAGTTATTTCCGTTCATCATTTTTTTTACGCTAAGATTGTAAGTCTTATTTTTCGTTCATCATTAACAATATCCTTCATTGATTTACTACAAATAATTTAATTAAATGCGTGAAGACATCACTGGCTATGATGTAAAAGGACATAAAATCATTGATCCAATTGTAATTATTTATTTTATATAACATAATTAACCATTTTCCTCTCTTTACTATCTGTACCATCGAAAAGAATAGATTATCTTATGGCAATCGTATATATACTGTATATACTGTATCACTGTATGCTGTGCATTACACACTTTATCATTTTTCATGGATAAATTTTTTAAAATTTCTTCGTAAAGAAATTAAAAAATAAGTTTCATCTTTGCAAACCTTAAAAATTTTTTTGAACAACGTAAACAATGGTGATTATTTAATATATGGTATCACATATTATAATGTTGAAAATTTCCTCTTTTCTTTCTAGGGTTTTATTTATAAAATATTTAAAATTTTATTTTCGATTCACTAAATATCATTCAATAATGTACCGTAATATCCAAATTATTTTAAACAAATCGTATCAATGAAAATTTTTTTTTTGTGTATGACAATCATAACGAAAGATAGAATAAAAGGTATTTGTTTACAGTAAGCTATTATCGTTCAATTTTTATCCCGAATTTATTATTATTATTGCGGGCCAACTGAAAGATCCCCATGAATAGTATTCACTCCTCTTTCATTCGAAAAAGGTTTCATTTTCTATTATTTAAAGAAAATATTTATACCCAGACATAATATATGAATATTTTTCCGATTACTATACAAGCATTTTTTTTATAATAACAATTAATAGTAGTACAAAGTTAACCCTGAAATTTGTAACTTGCAATATACGGTGCACAGAAAAATAAACTAAATTTTATATATAAATTAACCAACAGAGCTGCCCTTCAGGCCTTCACAAAGTTGAACGACTCAACTTTACAACCCGAGCAAGTGAAGAACGATTTATGTTTTGAAAGTTCTAAGGTGAATAGTGAATTTGATAAGAAAAAATAAATGTTATTCCTTTTTTTTCGAGTGATATAAACCACGAATCGCACCTAAAATTCAATATCTTGGATTTTTTATTAGTAAAATTGCAGATATCCGGTCGATTATTCTTTGTCATACATACAATTTATGAATATGTAAATCCAATTGAAGTAGGTGGAACATTAATTGCATTTATCTGACGTTTGTGGCTGTGCTCTGCGCAACGATATAGCAGAAAATCAATTAATATACAAAATTGCTTCGGAGAGTATTTGTAGTTTGTTATTTATCATAATTTGGTGATTCTGTAGATAAATACATTGAGTGTGTTTTCGGAACAATTTCCGGACACAGTACCCGGTCATTTTCTGGACAATTATTTAGACTAAAAAATTTACCAAAATAAGAAATTGATTAGTAAATATTTTGAAGCTTAATATAAATTGAGTAAATTAATTTTAACAATATAAAGAAATTTTTTTTTTTCGGAAATTTTCCAGTTTTTCGAAGTTGTTTCCTCCCTGTTTCTAATTATTCTTTAACATGAAACTCATTTGGAACTCCTTCGCATGATAATATGCTTGCAAATACATTAAGTACGTTATATTAAAATCTCATGCGAAAATAAAATAATTTAACCCGTACCGAATTTGAAACTATAATAAATATTAAAATACCAGACTTTCTTGTGAATTCATTTAAAAATAAATAAAGAAACAGGAAAGATACCAACCATAAAATGATTTTTACTAAGCGTAAAAAAAAATTTGATTATCTCATCTGTTGATTCATTCATATACTGTATCACTACTATGATTACTATAGTTGAATTCTTCTTTAATCCTAAGCTTGATTTTTATTGATTATTTTTTTATAGAGTTACATGTATTACCTTTCTATTGAACAAAACCCGAATAAATTAAATAAATATTATATAGTCTTTATTATGAAAAATATCTATAGTTTAAATTAAAAAAGCTCGATCAGACTCATAAAAGATTGATGGATAAATTTTATCAATCTTTTTAAAATTTCAAACAAAAATTTAAATTACTCATAATATTGTCTTAAATATACACAGATAACCTTACATTAAATAAAAAAGGTAAGATTTACCGTTTACACTCATAAAAAATACAATTCTTAAAATTCTTAATCAAATATAAATAAAAAAATTATTTTATTTATGATTTAAAGTTCCGTACATAACCTGATTCTAGAATTGTTGGGCGCCGAATAAAAAAAAAATTTTTTTTTTAATTATAAAGAATACTTTAAAATTTATTCACAATCGATGACCCACCCCATTACATTTATTATACTTCGTCTAGTAACATGTATATTTCCATACAATGATCTAACTGTCCAATCGTATCATGACAACGTGTGCAGCCCATAAAAAATTTCCTGGGAAAAACATTTTTCTAATTTTGATTCTGAAGAAACTCAAACACGTAATCATTTTTCTGAAAAAAATTTTTTATAGGTTGGCGTAAAATAAAAGTATTAGAGGTAATACAATATTTATAATCGTAGCACGTTTGGTGAATTTACAAAGTGTGTCATATGGTACTAATTAAAATTTTCAGTTTTAGTTTTATTTATTAAGCCCATTACATTAATGATTGCCTTGGTTGTACCTAAATTGAATAACGATTAACCACGCCATTTTGTAAATAGTAAATTGTTCAATAAGAATAATACATTATCAATCCTGAAGTATTATTTCTATAACATAACATATTTACGGTAATTTTAAGTCGTTAGTTCTATTGATTTTAGATGTCAATTGAACAACAATAATTAATTAAACGAATTGATATAGAAATTTCAAAAAGAAAATAACGTCAATTTTTTTATTTGTTTAATCGGGCTAATTCTTGAAAAAAGGACGATTATACAAAAAAAATTGGTAGTTGGATTACAATATAAGCGGACTTTGCAAGATTAAGTTACAAGGTAAATAAGCTCCATAATAAAGTGGTGTTACGTAACTCATAATAAAAAGAAGTTACATCGTAAAGAAACGTATGGGATTAGAAAATTTCATTTTTAGCAATAGTGAAAAAACAACATAAATAAGTGTCTTTATCAATACATGCGTTATTTATTATACAATTTTATACTATCGGACGGGAAGATCGCTAAATTATACGACAACTAATGGTACATAACCACATGATCTACCCTATATTTTTATTCCTACAAAATAATTTTTATATTATTAATCATTGACGCGAATAATAAAAGGATGCCGTGTTTTTTTATATCACTTTTTCGGAAATTTCCGGAAAAGTTACGAAAATTTCTGAGTAAAATTTCTTATATTGATCTTTAGGTAGGGCGATCTGTTATCTTTGAGATTATTCATAACGAATTTTCAGGGTCGATTGCTTATTATTGATAACGATAATTCTAGAATTAGGGGTAAATTAGATTCTTTAAAAAATGGCACCTTTTTCGAGCGAAAGAAGGTGTGGGCCGCAATATAAGGTATGTCTTTTCTTGTAATAATAATAAAATAATAAATTCGGAATAAAAATCTAACGATAAAACGCAAAGTGTTATTGTCATACAGAAAAATAATTTCGAATTGTTTTTTTGAAAATAATATTATGATAAATACTGTAAAACCCAAATAAGGAAAAGGAAGTTTTTTTAATTCAAACCTCCCGTGACTTTCTTATATGTGATATTGTATTATTTTATGACTTTTAAGTATAATAAAACAAATTTTGTGTGACCGTCCCACACCGAAACTTGCAGAACACATTCAATTGATATAAAATACCGTAAAGTCCCGATAATAAGCACCCCTTTTTTGCACGTAATGCCGGGCTAGCACATCATAATGTAGGCCAAAATTGGCATAATTCTAGTAAGGGGTGCTTGATTATTCGGGACTTTACGGTGTAAACTTTATCATATACTGTATATGTATATACTTACTATATACTAGTTATTGATAATATAATTAAATTTTTGAGCTGTGATTTATATAAACATGTTTGAACTTTTTTAACAATTTATAATAATTTACCATAAAATTAAAAATAAATAAATTTTTTCTGAATAACACCAAATTTATTCCGTTTACTTCATTATTTCATATATTTTTTTAAAAGACCCCTTTAAAATTTATCAACAAAGGAAAAATCTAATTCTAGTAAAGAAACAAACAGATAATAAATTCCTTCGAAAAAAAACGAACTACAAGGTCTAAATATCCTTATCATGACAGTCATTTATTTTTATTTACATTTAGTAGTAAATTATATATATATATTTTTTTTTAAAAAAAAAACTAATAAAATATTACTACTGACCCTAAATTAAGAATAAATTTAAAAATTTTACACATTTTATAATTAAATAATAATAAAAATAAATGCAGTATATAGAGTGTTATTCTAGTATACGTAACAAGTTCATGATTTTACATATTTTTAACTAAAATAAAATTTTCTTAATTCCTTAAAAAAATGTATTTTTGCAAAAAAAAAAAAAAAAATTTTTTATTTTTATTCTTTTTTTTTGTTAATCAAGTGTGAAATTGTATTAAATGGACAAATTGATAATATTAAAATACAAAATTCCATAAACTTGGTTAATAACTTTTCAAGTAAATTTTGATTTTATTTTACATAAAGTTAGATTAGATTTAAGGTTATACAGTATATACTGTAATATATTATTTAATAGAAATAAAGTATATGTATATAATACGTAAATATGATATTTGAGACTTATACAGTAAATTAATTCTATTTTTATATTGAAAGAAAAATAAACTCCTTTCATATACAGTATACTAATTAATGGTCTTTCATTTTTTTTTTTTGTATCACATCTTATCCTTTTGGTTTTTTAATTTATTTTTTTTTTATTATCGCTTATTCTATAGCCTTGAAAACTTTAAAAAATCATTTAACTTATCGGTTATCCTAATCGTTTATTTTTTCTCAAACCTGTTCTGAAGCCAAAATAGGCAAAAAGAAATATTTATATTTGAGATGCCATTTAACTTTATTTGATGTAATTGATTTTTTCAATGGATCCGAGTTGGATCCGAGTTAGCACCGAGTCAATGATGATCATTTTTTTTTTATTTAAACCCACAACAATTGCCCAGCAATTATCATTTTTCAACATTTCATTAAACTTAAAATACATTAATATGTATCATTCACAAGAAAATATTGACAATAATAGTGCTCATGAATCCAATTTAACTGGGTTCACTAATCATAACTGCAATAGGTTATCGCAACCAACTGCAGAAACTATTATTCAAGCGGAAAATATTAACTGCAACGATCCTTCTTGTAACTGTAATTATGATGCTTCCGCGATGAATAATAATAATTTTTCTGTTGCACATGCGACCATTTCTCTTGATCATAATACTATGTCTCACAGTATTACAAACAATAACGATATTATTTCTCCTGGTAATACTAATTATCAGCAACCAATTTTTAATGACGGTTCAGACAATAATATTAATATTTCTCCCAACAACAAATATCAGCAATCCATGTCTGATAATAATATTTCACCTCCGCCACCACAATTCCACCCGCAATACATTGATCAAAATTCGCCTCAATCTAATATCTTTCCTTCACTTAATTCACTCGGTATTGTTATAAATTCTCCTCAAACATACGTTATCATTATGCCAAATCGTCAACAAGATACTTACCCGAATCATTCTATCACTGATAATTTACAAACTCAATTTAAACAATAAATTAAAAAATATGTAGGAATTTAGGATATTGAGGATTCGGTTAGCTTTTTTATTTACTTTTATTTTTGTACTGGTTTTATTTCTTTATTCAATTTATCGTATATTGTACTCTACTAGCCAGTACATTTAAATAAAATATTATTTTAAAAAGAAGTCGTCAAAGATAATGTGTTATGGAATACTATACTTTCGGTGTTGGCAAAGAATTTTTACAAATAACCGGCGGTAGAACGTAGATACTTATAATTAGTCGACTACCGTTAAAGTGAAGTTAAGTAAAGCTACATAAAAAAAAGTAGTATAATTTAGAAGGAAATATTTTACCTTTTATTAATGGTTTTATTATTGTAGAAATCTTGAATTTGGAAAATTTTCTGATATTCATCGCATGATTATTAACTAAAATTTAGCAGAAGTGCACACATACAGTATATGATTCCAGCTTTTATACGAAGACAAATGAGGTTCAATAATGATAAATCTTTCGAAACTAATATCCGAATAGTCACGATTATTTCACATTTTATAAATTATAATATGGCTTAATGATAATGTTAATTTTTTTCAGTAAAATTGTTTGTACTGTAAATTGTAAAATTCTGCATAAATGACTTACCGTGTAACGATGAAGCATGACTGTGTCATGCTTTAACGGATCTTTTACCCTCGTACTAACCTTAATTTCATAAAATATCATATTTGCCGTTGTTAAGAGTCATTATGAGGGTACTCTCCTAAAAAGTTTTTATTAAAAGATTTCGATTTTATAACAAAAAAAGGAATTTAACAAAGAAAATAAAATTATGAAGTCATTTCCTGTCGGTTTAAAAACATCGACATAAATAAAATAAAATTGTGAAAGAAAAAAGTAAGTTTATTTGTGTCTGAATGTAAAGCCGTAATTTTTTTTTATATTTGTGTAGCATATGTTTTACATTACTTCAAAAGGAGCGATTTTTTTTTATACAAAATATAATAATAACATTAATACGTTGAGTTGGGATCACAGTTATTGTAATTAATTATATAAAAAATCAGAGGAAATAATTTTTTTTTAAGTGTGAAGAACCTTTTATTATCTTTAAAATCATTATTCAAACAACAATATTGTAAGATTTTCACTTGGATGACTTCATTAACGAAAGCATGATCAATGAAAAAATGTAAGATAATAATTAATAAGCTTTGTTAAGGTTAATAAAAAAAAAAAAAGTTCTAGAATATCGATAATTCTTAATTTACATGTCCGTATATTTAATCTAAAATTTTTTTAATATCTTTAAACAACTGCAACGTTGTTTAAGTAACGAAGAAATATGTACGTAGGCCTTGTGTTACATCACACGAGCTGTAATATTTATTTAGAATCATCTTCATAATTCCAACTTAGAAAACACTGATGTTTTGCTCGTGTAACAGACTTATCATTGTTTGTGTACACAATCATATTGCAAACTTGATTATGCATGAATACCATCAAAGATTGTGATTAACGGTATAATTCGTAACTTATGCTTGAACAATTAAAATTCCCCATAATAATTAAATTCAGAACCCCGAAGCTATACATTAAAAAGGTCGCGTTATTTAGATTTGTGTACAATCAGCCAAAATAATCACAATATTGAACAATTAAAAAAAAAATTAGCATGAATAATTTCGTTTATGGAATTAATAATTGTAAAAATTCCCCAAAAATTGTGCCAGTATACGCCTAATGTGTATAGAACGAATTTATAGTAATCACTAAAATCACAATATACAAAAAGCATGAATTTAAAATTCAAATTTGTCTATAAATAAAAGTTCTTCGGATTTAACGGAAAAAGTATTCCATGGGTTCCGATTGTAAAATGTTTTTACTTTAAACTATCAGTTTTTCAATTATCTTTAAAACTTTAAAGAAATAACTGTGCAACATTTATTGAATGAAAATACCAAGAATTTTTTTACGATTTTAATTACATGATAAAAAATTCTCACGTCATGTGAAAGCATTACAAAAGCAGACATCATATAATACTGATACATGAATCGTATTACTTATCAAAATGACCAATTACTGGGCATTAATTTGAAAAACATAAGTTTGATTGTTTGATAAATAATTATTATTAAGATTACCATTGTTTACGGCTTTTATTGTAGCTATACAAAAACAAATGCTTACTGTAAAGGGATAAATCGGTAGATAGGAAATTCAATTATCCGTTCGGTTTACTCGATAAATACAACAACAATAGAATATGACAGATTTGTACAACTCAAAAGGAAACGAATTTCTGTGAACTAAAGAGCTGTTTCATCCTCGGTGTATTCCGTTTGAGTCTTCAAGTTACTATAATTTTATTATATATCGAAAAATCTAGAAATAACTACGGGTACAGTTGCCGAAGTAATTAATAATGACAGTTAGGACGATCATTACTGTGACAGGTTAGGACGATCACGGTGACAAATAACGGGTGACAAATAAATTTTTGGCAATAAAAAAATTCAGTCCCTCAGATACTTAGTGTTTTTGAATTCGTGGCTGCACGTGATCAT
>QZLH01000784.1:18438-30028 GCA_003833135.1 Oehlia diaphana | reverse complement strand
TTTTGCAAAAAGCTTAATTATGATTATGTTTATAATTTATTTATTTAAAGATAAATGCATATAAACGATATGCTAGTATAACAATTTATTTAAACTTTTATTTTCATATTTTAAAGAAGGAGCAACACCATCGAAAAAGTGTATAAAGATGCGGCTAAAAAAGTATGATTTATATACATATGTATGATTTTTTTTTCACTACATACGTACAATTTTTTTTATTTAACAATCAAAGTAGTTCGTACGATATAAAATCATACGTACTAACAAAAAATGCAATATACATACTTTTTTACAAAATCATACTATACTAAGATCGGATACACCGTCGTGATGTTAACCAATATAAACACCACCATAAAATATCTATATTATCGCACGGCTAATGCAGATCATGCTCATCAATACAACAAAGCAACTCTTGATGAACTCGCTTAACGAAATTTCCAAACACGTGACACTTAACCAATCAAATACGTCAAGTATTTCTAATCAGCCAATTAAATTTTTTGAATCCTTCGCTATAATCTTATAGAGAATTTGAGATGAAAACCGGAGGATTCGTTATAACGAGAGCTGACTGTATTCAATATTCAATATTGTACGCAAATAAACTATTGATATCAATATTGTACGATATTGAAAATATCGGTCAAAATGATCCTATAGGGCCGTGCGATAATATATCAATAAATTTACGAATTCTATTTAATGTAAATATTTAAAAATCTAATATTTTATTATTACATATATGATTAGAAAGCTAATTACATATATTCTTGGCAATAATAATGTACTTCTTAATTTTAAATTTGCAAAGGATTTAAATGACTATACAACCATACTAATTTACTTTAAAATTTTACAAAAATACTACCATGATAACGGATACTTATCTCTAAAAATTTTTGGAATACAGATCTTAGATTTATGGACAATATTTGTAATTGCAGATAATGAATTAACATTGCTATTATTGTAACGAAGAAAATACAATCGGATATTTCACAAGAAAGAATTTGTAAATACTTTACATATGTTAAATTACAGAAATGATGTAATATTCATAATATAATACAATAAATATTTAATCATACCTGAATTACAGTTTTCGGTTATAGTTTATTATATATTAATATCATATCGAATTGCTTTTTTCTACAAAAAAATCTATTTTCCAAAATCAATTAAGTTCAGTTGATAATTATCAAAAATTTATATTTACAAATAATTATTTCATATTATTTTCTTATCAAAAACAATAAATCTATGAATAATGTTTCATCACAAAATAATTTTTAATGTTTTTTTAATGTTTAAGAATCTGAGATTTGCAGAAAGATCGACCAAAGTAACGCATTTATATCGCAATATCGTTGACAAAAGGTTGATGTCCGAACATCATGATTTATGATGTTTGCGAATATATGAAAGTTGGACTTGGACATGATGTCATGCTAATCATAATTACCATATATAGAGAGTTTTATTTATGATAAATTTACCGATTTTCTGGGAGAATTTTTAATTTTTTATAACATTTCTAGTAAAATTTAATAATTTCCTGGATCAATTTTATTTTTTTTTATAATCACATGATATTTTATTTGCGATTAAAAAATGGGTATTGTAAGGCCGTGACTTACCTAATGAATTTATTAATTGTAAGGCGCAGTATTATATTTAGTTTAAGTGTATAAAATATTAAGTATTATAGTTATGTATAAAACCATTATTGTGTGCACTTTTATTTTTAAATTTGGGAAGGGGAACTGGGATCGTAGAATTACTAAATAAGGAAGTGAGTTGAAGATCAAAAAAAGAGATTTTTGAAAAGTTTATACTGTAATTATCGTTATATAATTATGAAAAGTTGAAAACAATATATTTGAAAAGGGCAATTTCATCAGGAAAAAGGTTTACTAAAATCAAAATTCGTCAAAATCAAAAATTGGAAACTTTGAAAAGTAGAAACTGAAAAATTTTATGGACTCCGATTTTATTTTGATGAAAATCGTTTGTTATAAAAAAGAGTCAAATTGGACTTGGTTAAAAAAGGGGAATTAATTAGGCATTAACGGAATTAATCTTTAAATTAACATTATAATTTAAGAATTAACTTATTAGGAAATATTATTAAACCAAGCATTATATATTATATTTGTGTATTTTTAATAAATTATTATTTTGTTAACGCTCAATGATTTATCACGAGCTTGACCGTTACAGTATAAAAATTTAAAATCGATCCAGAAATTTGTAAATTTACCATATTTGATAGTCGTGATTCAACATAATGTCTAGACATCATTCCAGATAATGTCTCCGACATGATGTCTAGGCGTTATTCAACATGATGTCTGTACATCATTATTCATAATGACTGATTCGACAAAATGTCCAGACATCAATCAGCATGATGTCTCTATCGATGGGACAAATTCAACCAGTTAAAAGTCGTTGGATGGAAAATATAGCAAGGAGTTTGAATTCGTTTTTTGATGTAATAAATAACAACTAGTAGATGTAATGGGGACATCAATCATATTGACTTGTGAATGAATTTTAAAATATTATAAAACACTTACAAATCCCGTTAGAATTCTTGATAGATAGTAAATATATCTTATTCTAACAAGGAATCTTTATATAATTCACAATTTTTTTTATTTTGGCCCTAAAATCAGGTCAGGTTATGTACGGAACTTTAAATCATAAAAATCATAAAGAACAAATTTTATTTTTTATTTTAACTATAAATATAAAGATTATATAATGTATATCTATTTATTCAAATTTTGATCTTTATTGACTATTTTTTATTAAAAAGAATTCAACTATTATCATAGTATAATCATAGTAGATTAATGCATCTTGATGTATAAATCAACAGCAGATGAGGGGATAATCAATTTTTTTTACAGTTTAGTATTGTTAATAATTTCTTCGCATGAGATTTGAAATAAACGTATTAATGATCAGGTGATAAAGTTTAAGCAGATACAGACTTTTGAACCTTGGGTAGTTACGTCATTTTTTTCAACGTCCCGTCAGTAGCGTCCCATTGTCGTATGACGCTATAAATGACTTTGCCATATGGATTTTTTTAGACTTTTAGACTTTACATAAACTTTTGACGTAATTACTTTAGGTTTTTTAGACTTTATATAATAAACTTTTGATGCAACTACTTTTAAACTTAATATACTTATTATAAATAATATAAACTTTTTATTTTTATTATTTGAAAACTGCTTTTAAGTTTCGAAATTTAACATATCGCCATATACTACTACTTTAATTTTAGAAAATTTTATAGATCTACAAAATCCGATCTTTCAGGATGGAGAAAATGGATTGCGTGAAGAACTAAATATACTTAATACTAATAAAGAAGTTAATAACAATATGGAATTTAATCCTACTGAAATACTAGTTGATAATGTTTTAAATACTAGATTAGTAAATTGTTTACAAGCTATCATTATGAATTTATAACCTTCGTTCATATACTAGCAATAGTATATTTTTAATTAAAAAATATATTAAAAAATATGCTAATTTATTTAATATTTTTATTTGTTTTAAATTATTTAATTATTTTTTTAATTACGTCATACGTCAAAACCGTATGAAGTAACGTCAACTACCCAGTCACACCGACAAAAAATTTAGCGCAGGGCCGGCGTTACAGCATTATACATTAACACGTGAAAATAAACAGTGAGTGACAAATAAGTTTTTACTACTCACCTACTCGAAAAAACTGTCCCTCAGATAAATATAAACGGTGAAACTCGGACGAGGGTGTGAAGACGTGATAAATTAAAAAACTATGTCACGTGATCGCAATATTTTTGTTGGTGCGACTGTACTAGTTACGTCCATGAATGTTACGCCGCATCCACTAGTGTAATTGCATTGAATAAGAAACGCCAATCGGAGACAATTTAAAATCATAATTATATAATAAATTAAATAAACCGCCTAATTTTTCTATTGTCTATAATAAGTCATTGTTAATAAATAAAGAAAATGCTAGAGAATAATAAGATTAATTTAAATGTAATGTAAGAACCAAAGAAGAAAGAAGTTGGTTGTGCAGAAACCAAGGTGATCCTGAGTTATTTGCGCCGAGAAAGAAAAACCCGAGTTAAATAATTCCAAAAATTGAAACTTTGTTACCTTTTTTATATGCACAACGAGATTATTTGAGCTCCCTTTACTTTACCTAAATTATTATATTTATTTTTAAAAGGTTCTTTTTGGGTTCATTCAATTTTGATTAGTTTCAAATTCTGTAAAACTAAGTTGAAACAATTAAAAAATAGAATAAATAAATTTACCGAATTTTTTAAAACAATTCGAACGCATTATATAACAATATATATTCTTTTATACATTACGTTACATTAATTAGCTACTAAAAACGTCTCTAATTAAGTAATAGTAAGCAAGTGCGTTTAGCCACAATTAAGGAAAAGTTTGTTTATAACTTTATTGCCTTCTTTGCTTGAGTTTTATTTTAGCGTGAGATTTGTTTTTAATAATAAAGAATTTATAATTATTCATTCTAACATGATTGATTACGTATAAAGAGTATAAATAGTATAAATATTATTTGTTTTGCAATATAATCAAACAATACATTTTTTTTCGGCTAGGAAATATGCAGAAAACTAAAGACAGTTGACTGCGTCGAAATCACATGACTAGTGTTTGGCACACGTACACACGTACAAATAGAAATCGAATCGTCTATTTTATATATATAGAATGTTTAAATGTAAATTTTTTTATACATCATGTGAACTGCAAACTACTTTCATTCGCAAAATTTTTATGATTATATATAATAAATATTCTTTTCAATTATATTATTAGTCTCGTAGACAAAGTGCTGATGCATCGCCTTCGTCATGTGGTCACTATAGTACCAGTATACTATTTTTCCGGACTTAACATCCCTAGTTTAATAGATCCGCAGGCGCAGAATACAGTTACCTTGAAGCTTATTTACTATAAAGAAAGCTAAAGTATAGAGTAACCTTTTTAAACAATGAAAAAGCAAAGCACAATCGATCCGATGGATTCGATTGGATTTGTTGATTTGTTATAGATAGGAATAAAAGAAATAATATATTATTATATCGTTCGACTGATAGGGTAATATTAGAGCTCCTGATTGGCGCATCTCATAGATAAAATTTTTATGTATAAATAATTATACTCTATTACAGCCATATATTGCACGTTTACTTTTTTTAGTAAAATTTTCCCCTTCCCTTTTATTTGGGGGAAGAGTCTTCTAATGAGAAGAACTTACTACTGAAACAGCCGAAAAAATGTTGTGTAACACAAATCAGTAATGAATAGGTTTGTTATACAAAAATTCACAATTGAATTTACTAATGTACCCATTGTCTGCAAAATTATTGGGGTTCTAAAATGAAAGAATCCTAACGAAAATGATAATAAGTATTACTCGGCGAAAGAAAACCTTGTTTAAATAGATTAACTTGGTTTCTCTTTAGTATGTGATTTCTGCGATAAAATTCAAACTCTCTCCTTAGTTTCTCTAATACGGATGAAACCCATTTAATTTTATAGTTTGTCCTTTGCTATATAAACGACTCTTATAAAAAATTTGCAAAAGGAAATAAAAACCTGTCTCATTCTGTTGGCGTCTTTCATGATTCAAACCTTTACATAAGCTTTATCAACTGCCCTCTTTATAATTTCTTATTTATATTACACAAAAAAAATTACACGCGCCTTTACCTTTCTTTTCAGAAAATATTTAAATATAAAATAAAAAGATTTTATCTCAGAAATAGCAAAAGTGGTTAAGTAAACCCGATTGTGTTGTCTATATATTAAATTTTTTTCATATAAAGCATTTTTTATATATATTCGGTTACTACTATAAAAACTAAAACTATAATAAAGCTTTGGCGTAAAAAAAGTATTGGGGTAATGCAAATCTTTATAATTAACACTTTAGTTTGACAAGTTGAATATTACAATGTTCGATAGTACGTAGTTTAGGTTCATGCGTTAAAAAAAAAGACGTTTAATTTGGTAGTTTAAATGACTGACCCGCATGATGCATTTTACAATAAGGAGATCAAGATGATGGCATCAGGAGTATCAAGTCCGATACTTTTTGCGTTTAAATAGGGTTCATGCATTAAAAAAGGCGATTAATTTCCTTATTTGATAAATTAACAAATTTTCTTCACGAATAGAAGCGTTCTAATCGTGAGATAAATAATTAAATTAGTATCAAAGTATGTACATATTTACCAAGCATGTCGATCGCGTACATCTGAATTTTTTTTATTGTATCATTGTCAGCAAAATCACCTCATCTCCTCTCGATCCCATTCGTTCTTCAAACTTCACCGCACTGTGTACGCTGCGCCACATTTCGGAGTTAATTAAAATAAACGTGATCACCTGATCGGTGTAGCGTTTCACTCGGTCCAAAGCGAAGTTACATGTATGGGTACGCTTCAAATTACATAATGATCCATTTTTAACTTTACAAATATGGCAAATGATACGAGAAACTATAAATATAAAAATTTTGATTATGTAATCAACTTGTAATCCAATTATATAATAATACATCAATAAATTATTGCTCCAATCATACTGTATATTCATGCCAAATTATCTATAAATCTAATGGTTTCATTATTATTTATATGATTATCGTTACATATATTCTTGGCAATGATAATGCACCCTCGATTTTAATTTTTGCTAAGAATTACAAAAAAAGTACTGATACTTACTAGTATCCTTCAAATTTTCGAAATACAAAATCTTAGATTTTTTATGATCATCATAACATTTGCAGATAATGAATTATGATTATTTTTTACAATTGGATATTTCACAAGTAAGAATTTGTAAAAAAGAAACTAGTAAATTACAAACTACTGTACATTGTTAAATTACCAAATAATTTAAAATTCATCATATAATACGATGATATTTTTAAACATGCCTGAATGTCAACTTTCGGTTATAATTTTCCAAAAATCAATTAAGTTGGTAATTATCAAAAACATTTTTTAATTTATGTTTTTTAATCAAATTACGTGTCTTTCTTGAATAAAACAATTAGTTCATTATTATTATTCAGTTTCTTTATTCATTCTTAAAAATTCAAATATAATAAAACTATGAATAATGTTTCTTCATAAATAATTTTTGATATATGATTTGCTGCGTAGATGAAACACTATTTACTGTATGTATGTCAAAAAAGGTAAGACCCGGAGTGGGCTGCATTCAAATGAAGTGCTATTTTCAAATCTAATAAGAGGTAAACAATTCTGCACTCCTTTATTATCCCTATAAAAAATTTTATCCTTTCTTTCACGGAAAATGTAAATAATTCGATTGGATTCTGTGACATACGATTATTAATTCCGGAAATATGAGCCTTTTACGGAAAAAAGATGGGGTATAACTTTTTTTACAGGGTATTTTTATTAAAAAGCCATTTGACATTTTATTTTAAGGAACATACTGTAACAATAATTTCGACACGAATGATAGTAACATACTTAAAACTTGAAAGAATAATTAAGTACTTATTAAAAATACCCCTGAAATAAATATTTGTATAACTGGAAATATTTCAAATGCTCATATACTTAAAATCGATTGTTCTATTTTATTTTATATTACATGTATTTCTTCAGTGTATTGTTTATATGATAATAAAGTGCGAGCTTGCGATAGTAAAAACTCTCAAGAGTTTTAATTTAACTTCCCAAAAGTCTTTTAACAGACGCTACTTTCAGTTTTTTTTTATGAGTAATAAAAAAAAGGAATGTATAAATTACGTGAAGAATTAAAATGAGCAAAATTATGATAGGGAAAAAAGAACAAGAGAAAAAATATCCGACGTTGTTAAGCGGATATTCAGCCATAAATAATCGGATGGTCCGAACGGATAGTAAATAAATACAATTAAGCTAATAAAAAAAAAAAATTTCATTTCATTTATATAAACTAGTTTTATATAAACGTGAATTTTTAAATTGTTTGTCGAGATATTCCAGAACTTAAACCCTCTCTATAAATTGTTTCTTTTGGGGAAAGAAATAAATAAATATTGTTTTTGAATGGAGCGAGAAAACGTAAATAATTGAAAGGAACAAACCAATATAAATTTAGATTATGTACGAGGTTACATTGATGAATCATGAATCAGCATAATAAATTTAAATTTCGAAATGATTTTGCCAATGATAATTTGAAATACGAATCGAAGAAATATTTTACCATTCAATTCAAAGGTAAGTTTTCAATAATTTTTGAAGCACGAATTAGAAAGGATTATTTGAATTAAAAATAAGATATTTTAGAATATAGACCCATTAAATATTTGGCTTGCAAATGAATTGTTCGTGTTCTGTCTTGGTAACTGTCTAATGCGAATCAACGTATATGTATTATTTATACTTCCATATCTTATTTTTCGTTGAAATCGACGGTTTCTTATGCGATAGGACAATGAGTTGGGCATAGGAAAGGATTGAGTCGAAGCGTCATCCACAAAAGTGGACTCTTCATAATCGTAAAATGTTTGATTTAAAAAATCGCGAGAAATATTTGAATGTTTCATCTTAAAAACAAAAATTTTATATACTAAAGGAACGAATTGTTGGGTACAGGATGGAAGAAAATGATTTTATATGAATAGAACTTCAAAGAAGATTAAGTTTATATATATATTTTTTTCCACTAAATTTTATGATCATATTTGGTGACTATACTCATAGCGGTACAATAAACGGTTTACAAAGAAACAAACTCTTGTTTTTTCGTTTCTTTTTTTTATTTATATTATAGTATATTACGTTATATATATTACATTATTTTATTTTAAAATGCTATTAACATACTCAATAATCTTTTTTTATATAATTACCATTAGAGGCCTTATTCAAGAACAATTATTTTTTTAAAGTTTTAAGTTGAGTGGTTCCTTTTAGTATAATCTTATTATTTCATCATAGAAATAAGTTTCTTATCGATTGATATCACTTTATATTAATTGATTTTTAAGTCTTGTAATAATAAATTTGATATTTCTTTGAAAGAATATAAAGTGAATAAAATATTTCCCTTTCACAAACAGTACCTTTACATACGTTACGCCCAAAATTGTAAACCTTATTTTCAAAAAAAAAATCGACTAATTGAGAATTAACCAATAGTGCGTTAAGTAAACGATTTTCTTTGTTCTTTCGATCACATTTTAATTGAATTCTATTATCTGATTTATGATCCTTTCTTACAAAGCGCGAAAATCCATGGTGATCTAAACAAAATTAATTATTTTTTGATTGTTTTTACAATTGATTTCATAATGTACGGAGCCTAATCATTTTTACTCATTGCCGAGAGATACTCGGCACATTCTGTAAAACTAGGTAAAGCTTAGAATAGGATAAAAAGTATATCATTGGATTTCGGAGCATCTGTTCCGAGTACAATGGCACTGTATAGTTTTCGTTTTATTTTGAACCATACCGAATATTGCCGAGTCTCTCGGCAAGGAGTAAAAATTGACTTAGTGTTCACATTATAAAATCAGCTGTAAATTTTGATTCACGATAATTGTATTTATTATTCCAAATTTGAATAAATTATTCTAGGTTCTTTATCGTAACTCCTTTGAGTGATATTTTATATATTTTATATAATAAATAAGTAAATAAGTAAATGAGGTAAAAACAAGTAACCAAATTACTTTAAAAAGTATTTTTGGCCTTTTTTGTGTAATTAAAATCGTTATCTCGTTATTCAAAAAAAAATCGACACGTGATTTAAAAGTTACGCAAACACTCTGAAACTGCGTATTATACTCATCGAATCTTAATCATTGTTATAGGATCGCTAGACATGTCGCTCGTAGAGAAGGAGCTTATTACTACTCGATTCCTCTCAATGGGACAAATTCAACAAGTTATACTGTAGTTCATTGGATGGAAAATAAAGCATATTGCAAAAAATAACAGTAGATGTAATGGGTTCTATTAAGGATTTTATAATTAAATTAATTTTTTATTCGACCAAAAAATTCTGGAATCAGGTTGTGTCACGGAACATTAAATCATAAAGAAAAAAATAATTTTTTATTTATATTATTTATATTATACCTTTATTGAGTGTAATCGATAAAGCTTACTTTTTTTTTATTTGGAATTAATAAATTTACCTACCAATCTTTCATTGATTATCTTGATTGACTATTTTTTTTTATAAAAAAGAATTCAACTGTAAAACAATTTTTAATATAAAAATCACAGATGGGAGATAATCAATTTTTTTTACGTTAAACAAACATAATAAAGTCAACATTTCTATATTAATATCTATATACTTTCAAATTTGGTAAGGTTTAAATTATTTTTTTCGCATGAAATTTGAAATATACGTATTTATGTATTTGTGAACATATTATCATGCAAAGGAGTTTTACGTAAGGAATAGTTAGAAGCGGTAAGGTGCAATGGCGTTTTCTCCTTCCTTTATTGAAAGTTTCCGGTGTTTCCAATAAAATTTCTATTGTCGATTATGTTGAGCCAATCAATTCCAAAATTAGATGTTTATTGCCTGGTTTGGTAAATTTTTTTTAATTTTTTAATATTCTATATTTATATTTTTGGCGATCACGATATACAGATAAACGGATAAACAGATAAACAGATAAACAGACAAACAGAGCTAAATGTTATTTCCATCGTTATTAATCAATTGTACTAAAGTATATCGTTCAGCCACAAAAACACAGATAGCGTATGCAATTAATATTCCACGTACATCAATTTATTATTTTGTCACAAATAAATAAAATTCAAATATTGAATTTTAGAAAAAATCCGTGATTATTGTTATCGCTCGGTAAATGCTATAACAGTAAATAACATTTATTTTTTCTTATCAAATTCGGAATAAAAATCATTCAATATTCTTCACGGTAGCCCTTGAGAAATTCTCCGACAGAATTCGCCTTAGACCTTTCAAGACATATTTCTTTCTTCATCTGCTTTATTTCCTTTCTATGGATTAGTCTAGGTTATAGAGTTGGACCATTCACCATTCAACTTGGCAAAGGCCTTGCCTGATTAACTTTTAAAATCGAATTTACGTATTACTTTTAATTTAACGCTAGATATTTTTCTATGTACCGTATATTGCGAGTCACAAATTTCAGAAGCACCACCATGAATTGTTAATGAATAGATGCTTAGATAGTAACCAGAAAATGTTTTTTCCTGAAACAATAATAAAATTAATAAATTCGGGATAAAAATTTAACGAAAATACATACTTTAGATAAATACCCCTTGTTCTTTTTATTATTGTCATACGGACTAGGCTAAAACGAAATAAAATATGATCATTATCTTTTTCTTTATATAAATAAAGCTTCGATTTTTTTTATTTCTTATAATGTGTGATACCAAATGTTAATAACCATTGTTTACATCGTTCAAAAAAAAAAAAAAAAAAAAAAAAAAAAAAATTTAAAAAAAAAAAAAAAAAAAATTTTTTTTTT
>QZLH01000783.1:14818-39313 GCA_003833135.1 Oehlia diaphana | reverse complement strand
TTTTAGGTACGAGGTCTCACTTAAAGGCCACTACAGCCCACGATTACCTAGCACTGATAGTACAGTTGTGAACCCCAAGTGGTATACTATGTAGTGACCACTCAGACAGGAAGTAGCAGGCTAGTATCCAGGATCACCCCTTATGGTGAGTATCAACCACCAGGGATCACCAGCCAGGACCCAAAGAGTGGAGAATCGAACCTCATAACCATGCTACCTATTCTGTGCACGAACACTAAGGTTGGTCTAGAACCTAATAGAAGGTCAAACTACCACAAAGACATTGCACCCTTAGCTTTACCATCTAGGACGACCATCTAGCCACATTGGACCCCAAGAGGTATCATTGAGTGACCACCCAGAAAGGAAGCCCTCCAAGGTATAAAAATGACCTCAAGGACAGGACTGCGCACATACCAATGATCTCTTAGAGAATGTTAGAAGGACACCATGACCTTTTGTTGAAATGTGTGACCTAACCGTACACACTAATTCACCATGATGCAGTCCAACTACCCTAATCCCTGTACCTTCACGCTATTGGTTGTAGCGTCTGCAGTAAAATTCTTTTTATTTCCGTGATCATGGGAATTGAACCTGCAACCTCACCATACTCAGGCTTAATGAGGGTCTCAGTGACTAACCACTGAGATAGGGTGATCAACCCTAGGGGATCATCTTTCTACGATCACTGGATGCCGAGATATTGAGCGAAACGTTAAAAATCGGCATTTTGTATTTTGCGATACTGCGCTGTTTGTCGTTTCACTTAATAACTCGGCATCCAATGATCATAGAAAGATGCACCACTAGGTAATCGCAGGCTGTAATGGCCTTTGAGTGAGACTTAGTACCTATAATGGTGGTATAGAAGGGTACTAGATAGTTGATGTTACCTGTCGAAAGTCCTCCATGAAAGTAGGTGCTCTCTAAAGGTCGTAAAATAAATTGAGTACCAGTATCATGCAATGGATACAGGATGAGTAGGCGGCGTGTTCCTAGCTTCAGATCAGCCTTAAAAGTGGCCCGATGGGGAATGTCTTCTAAAAGTGATGCTGTTACCTGAGGAATTAAGTACTCAGTTAAAAATGGTTGCCCATGGAAGATGATAGGACACTTGCCTGAGGATGCCTCATAAGAGGTAGAGGGAGGCTTGGCCGTAAACTATAGCAAAGTAGAAAGATGCACCATAGCTCGTTGGAATCGTCTCATAATGATGAGTCGAATGGTGGTTAGATTGTCTTTCTACGATCACTGGATACCGAGATATTGAGCGAAACGTCAAAAATTGGCATTTTGTATTTTGCGATACTGCGCCGTTTGACGTTTCGCCTATTATCTCGGCATCCAGTGATCATAAAAAGACGATCTAATCACCATTCGACTCGTCGTTATGAGACGATTCCAACGAGCTATGGTGCATCTTTTTATGATCATTGGATGCCGAGTTATTAAGTGAAACGTTAAACGGTGCAGTATCGCAAAATACAAAATGCCAATTTTTGACGTTTCGCTCAATATCTCGGTATCCAGTGATCGTGGAAAGATGATCTAATCACCATTCGACTCGTCGTTATAAGATGATTCCAACGAGCTATGATGCATCTTTTTACGATCATTGGATGCCGAGTTATTATGTAAAACGTAATATTTTTAGGTTTTGACAATTTCGACATGTCGAAACTATTTCGGCATTTCGGCATTTCGACAGGTTTTAGTTTCGACATTTCGACAACAGCCTGTAGAATTTTGGCAGGCAACTTTAGGTATAATAAAGACTGTTCCATCTATGCACGTTGAAGAGACAATGGAATAGGTGATAAATAAGCTTGTAAAATATTATCAATTTCTTTAAATATTGTATTAAAAATTGAAGGAAGTCCTACTGATGGGTTTGAACCATAGTAGTCTTTAATTCAGGTATATTGTAATTCTTTTTCCAATTCACTTTCAACCACTTTTACTAAATCCTTTAGTAAAGTACCACGATCTAAATGTTTTTTCAGTACACCATTAATAGATTCAACACGTTGTGTTAACTCTGCCCCTGCTGTAAAAACTTTTGCAATGGAATATCTAGCCCAAGAATTATGACTAGGGTAAAGTTTATTTTCAAGATAAGAACGACATGGTTCATATTTTGAAAGCATATCATTAAATCTCAAATCAAATTGAGTTTCAGTGTAACTATTTCTCATATGATAAAAATCTCCAATAAAATTTTTGACCATATCACCATAAAGCTTGCATCTGGCTTTCTTTTTTACATTCTCCATAATATGATAAATACATAATAGATTTTGGGTTTGTAGGTATACTATTTGAACAGCTGCAATCATTGCTGGATCTCCATCCGTATATAATACTATAGGTTGAGTTTGTGTTACTTCAAGTGTGCATCGTAGAATCCAGATATAATCAGATGTAGTTTCATATTTAGTTAAAGCCTGGGCAAGAATTCTTGTTTTAAAATCATGATCAACACCAACAAATAAACTGAGAGCCATTTCATAATGATTGGTTTTAGCTGTGTTGTCATAAATAACTACATTATGAAATTGTGACCAGAGTTCATTATGTTGTTGACTGGTTATCCAAAAGAGACCTGTAAGTTCATTAGACTGACCTTCTAAACGTGAAATGACCACAAAATCAGAATCATTATCATGCTGTCTTAAAAGATATGAAAATAATGTGGATGCATCAGACTCATCATGAGTTTGTACATCTCAAAATTTGTTAATGGCATTCGTTATATAAATTTTTCTTACAAATACGATGTTGAGAAAATTCTTTAAGAAGAAGATCATATTGTTGACCAGCTTCTAATTGACCATTAAGTGTGTAGTGTTCAATTTTATCTAAAATTGATTGTAGAAGACGTAAATTCCTTGGTGCTAATTCTATAGTCTTGGTATCACATCGATGATTATGAATGTTAACAAACTTAGTAAAACGTATTTCTCCTGTTTGCTTTCTAAGATAGAAGCTAACCTGCCATGGGCAGTCCGTTTTACCAGAAGTACTATCACGATGTAAACTAATATTTTCCACCTTTTTTGGTTTATTAACACCAAATTTCCAACATTTAAAAACATGATGCCGAACTATAGACTTATCAATGGGATCAAGGTCTAAATGACATTTACTTACAACAAAACTATGGTATTTTGCATACGCATTAACTCTATCTTGAACCATATTCCAATCATTAAAAGAATTACCAACATGAAATTCTGATGGGTCTGATAGATCAGAATATATATTGTCATTATCATTCGCTAGCTCATCATTTTCAGCAGACAATATTTCTTCCTCTGAGTTCTCGTTAACTTCATTAATGTAAGAAATGAGTGGCTTCATTAAATAATGTTAAATTTCATTCATATCTAAAAAAAAAATCCTAATATTAGCACTTGGAACATAAAAATAATGGTTAACTTTCTTGGAAATATAACTCACCTTTAGAGAGGAATCTTGTTTCGTTAAGGTCCTTTCATTTATCATGAGAAGAAAAAAAAAGTTAATTGTCATGATTTCTAATTAATAATCAAATTAGTTACACGATCAATATATACACAAATTACGTGAATCAGCTACCGGTAAAAATCACCACCGGTTATACATAGTAATTTTCTTTTTATTAATAATAAAAAAAAAATTGTTAATTTCAGTAAATTAACAATTAAATTTACTGATTTACAAATAATTTAAATAAACTGAAATTATATTTTATTAAGTGAATTTAAACCTATATTAGTATTTTAGAATTTTACTATAACTCATATTTTGAATTTTAGCAAATTAATATAAATTTAAATGTGATAATTTGATTTTTAGCAAATTAGATCTATTTAGTAGGAGCAAAAAATGCTTAAATTCATGCAGATCAGTTATAAGTTATCTGGGTCTTGCAATAGCTTTATGATGATACAGGTAATGACAGTAAAGTTATAAATTGCTTAAGGCTAACAACTGTTCATATTAGTCCAGATATTAATGGTGATATTCCATCTACTAATTTTGCAAAAATTTCTCGTGACGATCCAGATATTGGTAGTGAGACTTTTCCTTGTATCTTAGATACTTAGAAGACATCATAACTTCATAACAATTCAGACATTGATGGTGACTGGTGAAATTATGAGTTATTGGGTATTCAAGTTATCTCTTGGTAGTCTTGAATCTCTTCTAATGCACAAATTATACTAGTCAAAATAGGACAATTCGACCTAAATTTGACCAGGTTGAATATAGGTCAAATGATGATCTAATCTGTATTAAATTGAGGTCAAATTTTTGGGCGCATTTAGGATACTAATCGTCTCAAATTTGGAAAAAAAATTTGGCTATCATTACACTACCATTCAACCTAAATTTGACTAGGTTGAATATAGGTTTAACAGTAACGTCAAATTTCAGATGATTATTTGACACAAAATTTTTTAAAGTCTAAACTCTATTTATTCTTTAATATTTATTTATTAATTTAGTTTCAATTTCAAATTTATTAATTTATTAAAACACTTAATATAGTACATGTATATTAACATCTATCTAATATATATATAAATAAAAAAAAAAGTTAAAAGTTCAGTTCAATAATTATACACAATTTCACAATCATGTGATCTGCATCTTGAAAAAAATGAATGTTAAAGTCGTCTCACTATACTTAAAGAAAAAAATAAAGTTCAAGTCCAATCTGAAATAAAAATTCAAAAAACATAATTAAAAAAAAAACTAAAAAAAAAGTTTCAAAATAAACTGTTTTGAAACTTAACTGATCAATCCTATCATTTGGAATAAGAAAATTGAAACTACAAAAAAAGATAAAAAAAAATTAATAAAAAAAACTAAAATTAATAATAAAAAAATAAAACTTACCGATTTTACAAAAGAAACTTACCGAAGCTGAAGAAAATTCCAAGGAACTGTCCTACAAAAGTAAGAGATAGAGGAATGGCAGAAAAAAACGAAAGAGGAAAGGGAAGGATGAGAGGGGAGGAGAGAAGAAAGTTCCAGAGTTCCTACAAAATAAAGAAATAAAAACGTTAATACAGTATAATGTTTCTTTTTTTTTAAAAAAAAAAGAACTACTAAGATTCGTAATACTTACAAATCTTAGTTCTTTTTCATTATTCAGAAGCCCACCTGAACCTATAAAAAAAAGAATAAGAACAGTTAGTAACTGTTCATAATAATAAATAATAATAATAATAATACTAAGATTCATATATACTTACGAATCTTAGTTCTTTTCCGTTCTTTGAAATTCAGAAGACCATCCAAACCTAAAAAAATTAGAAAGAACAGTTATTAGTAACCGTTCATTAATAAATTAAAAATAAATAAGAAAAAAAAAACCAAGATTCAGAATACTTATGAATCTTGGTTTTCTATTCTTCAAAATTCAGAAGCCCGTCTGAACCTAAAAATAAGAAAGAACGGTTATTAGTAACTGTCATTAATATTAATAAAAATAAAAAAAACAAAGATTCATACGAATCTTTAGTTTTTTTCATTCTTTAAAAAGATGGAAATCCACTCAAACCTATAAAAAAAAAGAAAGGAACAGTTAGTAAACTGTTTCAAAATAATAAAAAAAATCCCAAAAACTAAGATTTGTACTATGAATCTTGGTTAGTACGAATCTTGGCTTCTCTGTTTGTCTAAAGTCCACCTGAACCTGTAAAAAAAAAAAGAAAAGAACGGTTAGAAAATCGTTCATAATATTAAAAAAGATAAAAAAAAATAAACTAAGTTTCGTACTTACAAAACTTGGTTTTTCCATTCTTCAGAAGACACCTGAACGGCTGAACCTATAAAAAAAGTAAAAAAAATGGTTAATAACCATTCATAATATTAAAAATATAAAAAAAAAACTTCAAAGAATTCATACTTACGAATCTTTGGAGTTTTTATACTTCGGAAGTCCACTCGAATGGCCGAACCTAAAAAAAAAGTAAAAAAAGAATGGTTAATAACCATTCATATTAAAAATATAAAAAAAACTCCAAAGAATTTGTACTTACGAATCTTTGGAGTTTCTATACTTTAGAAGCCTACCTGAACAGCCGAATCTAAAAAAATAAAAAAAGAACAGTTAGTAACCGTTTATATTAAATTAAAAAATAAAAAAAATAAACCAAGTTTCATATTAACTTATGAAACTTAGTTTTTCCATTCTTCAGAAGCCCACCCGAGCCTTTTAAATGGGCATCTTAAATCTAAAAAAGAAAAAAATGAAAACGTTAATGAAAAGTTTCATTAAAAAAAGTAAAAATTTGGATATATGTATACCTTCGAAAGAGATAAGTGACGAAAAGAAAGGGAAAAGAATAAGGAAGAGAAAAGGGAAGGAAGGGAAAGGAGAATGAAGGGAGGGAAAGAGGAAGAAGAGAAACTGGGATGAAGGGAAAGGGGAACGAAGGAAGGGAAAGGACAGGGAAGGAAGAAAGAAAATAAAAAAAGTTTAAAAAAGGATAATCCTTTTTTAAACTTTTATTTTAATACGCGTATTGCATAATGTGTAATGTTTGATTAACATAATTCAACTAGGTTGAATATATGTCTAATCGTAGATCTTTACTAATTGAAATCGAATTTAAGCCAAATTGTATTAAGGCCAAATATTCCTTTTTCGACTAGTATTATACACATATTAAATCTCACAAGTTAAAAAACAAAGCTTGATAAAAGTTAAATTTTATTAATTTTTAGTAAAAAAGAGGAGTTAACAAATGAAATGTATAATGTTATTAAAGATGGAAGGAGTATGCGGGTCCTAGGCTATTTAATGTAAGTTGTCAAGTCCTAGCATCAAGTTATTTCTTTACTCTTATACTTTTCTGATAAAATTCTACAACTAATTTATATTTATATCAATTGCTAATTATAAAATTCTCTTTCTATACTAAATAAATTATTCCACTCATGTCTATAGAATTTTTGTCTATCACTTCCAAATATGCAGATTATGTAAAATAATATTTTCCATAATGAAACTTCTCAGAGATTAAATAATTTCGAAATTCAATTATGGATAAATTTGAAAAATTAGCAATTGAGGTAAAAAAATATTTCTGATTTATACTTACCATAACTATTAATTTTTGCAAAATTACATTCTGCCTAAATTTTATTACTTAATACGTTTCAATAAGATTTTTTATTGCCAGTATAATACTGCACTAAATTTTATTAAGGAACGTGATATTAACATTATGATGTTAGATCAACTAAAATCTTATATTTACCGAATTTCAATATTTAATATGCATTAAAATTTTATATTTATTAAGCAATAAATGCTAATAAGTACTAAATTTTAATATTTATAAACTATTTGATTGTTTAAGCATTTTATTAGTATTTTAAGTAAATATTTAAATGCATTTTACCAACATACCTTATATTTAATAAATGCTAATAATAATATTAATAAATTACTTTAACCAATATTGTGATGAAGGCATGTGATGAGATGTATGTGAGTAATTTCACTACGTCTATTATATGCGTGATGATGGTTAGTGATTTTCTCGATAAAGATTAAAATGCCTATATATAGTAAGAAAAGTATAATGTCCATTTTATTTTAAAAATCTATGGAGGTAAAAAAATTGATTAACATCGTGATGATGTTCTTCTAGAAGCTAGTCAAGCAATAAAACCAACTTTCCTTATTATAACTTTACAGAATATGCAAGTTCGTTTGATTGTTAATTTCGATGATATTAATAATGGTATAAAGTTTATTTTTCATTTAATTTTTGCTTTAATTGTGTAAGACAGATAAAAGAGTTCACTAACTGTGACATTACCTTTTTATATGATTTGCAGGATCAATCTTGGAATATGCTTTTAGGGCAAATTACGTTATTTTGATTATATCATAAAAATCTGATTAATGGCTTCTCCTTAATTTAACAATAGTATATAAAGTTTACATGCGGTAAGTTCAAGAATAAATGCTATACTATGATTATAAATAAGTTATAACTAATAACTGTAGATACTGCGATCTATACAAAAATAAATTACAAGAATCGAAAGCTAATCTGTAATATATAACAAGAATTATTCTATACATTGTATTAATACAATATTCTATCATTAATTCCATAATCCATTTTACTTGTGCCTTCGTGATCAAAAAATCCTGGAACGAAAAATACCATTAGCTTGTAATTCTGAGTCGCTTTATAGTCATAACTGTTAACTGGAGTACTCCCACCTCAATTGTGTAATGTTTCATATGAATTTTTTTTTCACCAACACTTTTTTCATATTGCAGTATGATACCCTATTTTTGTATTTGGAAAAAATGAATGCATTCAGCAAGAATATCATACTACGCATTTCAGGTGATCAGTCTCACATGACAGAGTTTCTACACGAATTTGGTTACTAGATGGAAAATGTATTTTTTAAAAAGGTAGATTTATTTTTTATATATTAACAAATAATGATTATTTTTTATTTTATTTTAACTAATGACATGCAATTTTTTAATTTTCAAATTTATTTTGCATGTACCATTTATTTAGGTTTGAAGAAATGGAGTTTATCCCTTGATATTTCAGTCTGATAGAATCGATTTGACAGGAAATTGAATGTAAACAATCATTCGTAATGAATGAATTTAATGCTAACTCAGATGTTCTATGAAGACTCTGATACAGAATTTTGTGAAAATGCATGAATCAAATTCTAGCATTTAATAATACACTAATAATTTCTACAGACACAAGATCTTTTAGATGAACCTATTAATTTATCTCAAAGAAAAAAGTGGATAGAAAATATTTCGTCTAATTTTATCCCTTTTGAAAAAATGGTTCAAACAAATAAAAGAATACAAACGCCAATTAACAATACCAATGGCAAAACTAAAAATATATTTTATTGGCAGTAGTAATCACAAATTGCAATTTTTACAAACAAAATGAAGAAAATTTGCTAAAAAGTAATAAAATATCCGTTAAAAATAAAATTCGTTAAAAGAAATCAACCATGTTTGGAAATTTTTGGTAAAAAGCCATTACCTATTTAAGGGGCCCGTTAAAGTGGGGTAGAATCACGTGATTTAAAATTATTATAATTTGATAAATTTTTTATAAACTAAAATTAAAGTGAACTTGAAAATCATTACATATGAGCAAACGAATTTTGCTGATCATACCCAAAAAAGGGTAGATCAATTTTAACGAAATTGAAAAGTTGAATAAATCGAAAACGGTGTTCTAAACCTCATTGTGTGCTCTAAGTAAACTTGCAGAACAGGTCAAAATGCACTTAGTATATGTTTATTTGGAAGGTTTTATATATAATAAAGAGTTTTATTTAAAAAAAAGAAAAATCTCGAAGTCACGTGATTCTACCCTGCTTTAACGGTCCCCCTATTTAAGAAATCATCGTAAAATCATGTGATCGGTAAGTTGCATCGGTTACGGTACATTTCGCCGAAAAGGACGTTTCGCCGAAAAATAGGGCCAACATTATGCAGAATTATAAATAACTCAGGCCAGAGATTATTTTTCGGCGAAATGGCTTTCTGCGAAATGTCCCGATACCAGTTGCATCGACAGGTGATGAATAAATTTACTTATAAAAAAATATATTATAATTACAAACTACAAATTTATTATTAGTTAACTATTAGATATTTTATTCCAGAAAATTTATAAGTTATATATCTAAGATATCTGATAACTTTTACAGTATTCAATTTATATTATTATTTTTATGTTAAATCCTAAGTGTAAAGGAAAAAAAAAATAATAAAGAAAGTCATTATATTAATTCAAAGATCCTCTGCAATTAGAAGCACCACAATGACAAGGAATTTTGTCATGCTTGTCTATAGGAAACTTTAATTAAAAAAAATAAGTTAACATACTAGCAATAATAGAATAGTAAATCTTTCTTATTGACTTATGTAAATATGTACCTTATAATCATAAGTAATCTCTTCTCCAAATTCAATATCTCGTTTGGCATATATAGCGATCTTCTTTTTCCCCTTAATGGTAAGAATTTTTGCATTGCAATTTGGCTATATATATCATAATTGTACAATAATTATTTGAAAGTTAGTAATATTAAAAAACCATATCATATATTTATTCTATTAACATACATCGCATGAATGATTTATCAATCTTGCATTATTTCCCATCTTGGTGGCATCAATAATGGTATCATCTCCAACACGAAACATATAGCTCCCGTCAATGCCTTCAGCTTTATACTTTCTTTCCCGAAGATCTGCAACTGCTTGACGTATAAGTTCTCCAGTATATTGAATAACGAATTCATTTGCTTTAATGCGCTCCAAGGCAAAGAGACCATAATGATGAATCTTAGATTTTGCAATTGTAAGTTCTTTCTCACGTGCTTTAAGTGGATTGTATAGTAGAATATCGGCATCAGTTGCTACATCCTGATACTCTGCCATTCGAGACTGAAGTTCACGGCGTTTGGCACGTGACGCACGTGAACTCGGAGCCGGCGCTTTATCTGTTGCATAGGAAGTACCAGGTATGCCATATGCAACATATTTGCGCTTTTCCTCTGGAGGTATTTTATAATAACCTTCAGTTCTGGCGCAACCAGTCTTATGAGGTCCATCATCTGGTGCATAATCCTTAAAAGATTCAACGTGATCTAAAATAAATTTAAGATTAGTAATGTATAATTCACGTTTTTATTCACGTTATCATACTACTTACCACCCACTCGTATAGTAAACTGTTCTTCGTTTTCAGACCATTCTATAGGCTCACCATCGCTACCAATTAGGCCCTTTTCATTCAACTCGAGATAAAGTCGAATCATATCCAAATCATATGCATCAGTAATTTCATCACCTGATGTAAGATAATCTCTATCAATATATTCATCATCATCGTTTGCAGATTCATCGTAAAGGTGTGGTTTATAGCGTGATTGACCATCGCTGTCACTAGTCTCGGAACTAATAATCACATCATTTGAAGATCGATTAATAATTCGTCTAATATTATCATTACTTTGTTGACTTTTTACATTAGTCGTGACACCTTCTTTTAATTTGCGATTCTGTTTTTGTTTTGTTACGTCAGAAGAACCACCTGCTTCTAAATTTGTCTTTATATTAGAAACAGGCATAATCTTTTGTTTCCGTACTGTTTTTATGGATTCAAGTAGAGACATATCAGCTTCTTTATTAATATTAGAAATTGTTGCATCAACATTCTTTGATTTGCGTAAAATTTTAGATTTTGTGATGCTTTCATTAACATTCTGAGTATTTGATTTGGATATTTGTTTTTGAGAAAGTTTCTTTTGCTGCAACGCTTGGTTACGCTTCTTTTCATCACTATCAACCTTTTTATTATCTTCAACCTTCGTTGAAACGATATTCTTTGGAAGTGGTTTTCTTTTAGCATCTTGTGCCTTCATCCTCTTCCGATCTTTATCAGTCTCATTTGAAGAATCAGATGATGAATAATCCCAGTCGCTTATATTTGGTTTTCTGTAACCTTCAAAAATTTTTGAACTTGGTTGCGGTTTACTTTGATAACTCTTAAGTTTTGTTTGCCGATTAACATTTACATGCTTACCAATAGATTCAACCTTTGATGAATTAATTCTCTGTAGCGGTTTTTTTGAATTTGAATTACTTTTGTCTTCAGATAACCCAATTTCATATCTCGAAACATGAGAAGATTCTTGTCGTTTAATCGACAAGGAATTGATCTGGCCAATTATCTCATTATCTTTATTATCAAACTTCATAGGTATGTCATTTTGGATACGATTCTTTGGTTCGTTAACAGGATGTGATTTTGATAAACTATCCTTATTAAGTTGAGACTTTTTCCTGTATTTCGCGTGATCTCTTGACGGAATCTCAACTGAAGAATTCTTTGTACCATCAAATTTTTCTGTTGTCCAGTAATCACGTGTATCATTAACTTCCGATTTTTTGTCATCAGTATAAGCTTCTTTAAAAATGTCACGACCGCTACGAATCACTTCACGATCATTGTTACGAAAAACAAATCGGTCGTTATCACGAATGGTAGAACGATCATGAATTCGAGAAATATCACGATCATGACTACGAGAACTATCACGATTGAAAATTTGAACTGAATCCCGATCTCGATTTCGAACAGAATCATAGTTACGACTGCGCCCATAATCACGATCACGACTTCTTTGTTGATTACTATTTCCAATAGGACTTCTGCCTCGACTTCGACTACGACTTCTCTCTATAGTAAGATTGTTTCTAATAAACCTCTCCCTGGAAGAATTACGCCTTCGTCTTTCTTGATTTCTATTACGATCATTACTATAATCAGGTATATATTGATCATATGAACGCTTAGAAGGGACAACTGTCAGTATACTATAATCCAAATGTTGCGAATTTGAATCAACAGGATACCTTTCGAACCATTTTCCTTTGTCTCTAGATGATGAATGTCCACTAATAGGTCCAAATAATGATTCATCTTCATAATTTGAGTCAATTTCGCCTTCCTCTTTATCATCATCGATTGGTTTTTTAGGAGCTGATACTACCTTTTGATCATGTTTTTCTGGCGAAGCATGTGATCTATTATCAGAGTCTCTAGAATGAGAAATCGAAAGAACAGACTTCTTTTTGGTCTTGTCTGATTCTGAATATTGTGATGCGCTTGAAGTTTTCACGATGGGAACCGAACCAATTACAGCAGGTGGAGATGGCGCGTCGCCTATCTCCATATCATCGTCATTAGGTAATGGTGACGGTTCACGTATTTTATTATTAATGAAGGGTTCTAATGAACGCTGGTTTTCAGCAATTATTGCATCAGCGGCCGCTTTTAATTTCGAACCTACAACAAAAAGAATAAATAAATCATTTTTTTAATTCAATGTGATTTCAGGAAATAACAAACCATCATTATCAAGTTCTAGTTTTATGGGTGGACCATTGAATAATTGTTTTCCATTAAATTTAAATATTGAGTCTCTAGCAGCATTCAATGCATCGCCATCATTTTCTTCGTAAAAAGTTAATCTAGCAAGTCCAAGACTATTATTGTGAATTTGATTTTTTTCAATTTTGCAATAAAGTACATTTCCACATTCCTCAAATGGTATTTGAAGTTGACGCTCAGTTACGAATTTATCAAGTTGAGATATAAACACTGAAGCTTCCTTTGGTTTGTTTGCGTTGTTATCGCTCTTTTAAGTTGAAATGAAAGAATATATGTGTATAAAAACATCTATACAAAAATTAATTAAATACATTACATATCAACAATAGATAATTACCTCATACTTTAAGATTTGTAATGACTTTAAATACCGTTGTCTTTTTCCATTGACGCGTTTACCATAACCTCGTAGAGGGCCACGCGGATCTGACATGGAACACTTTCGTAACTAACGTATAAAACTGTCAAAATCAACATAAATTGGAAAATTAAACATTACAAGAAAATTAACGTTGTGGTTATTAGAACTGAGACCGACTTGATCACCATTTCGGGTAAGACTTATACTTCTTTGTAATGTTTCAGGTGTAAGTTTGGGATCGTGAAGTATAATAAAATCTTCTTGATCGTCTTTCCGAACGTCTTCACGATCGTCTTGTTGAACATGTGAAGTAGCTGGTGCAGAAAAAGATCTAAGACGTGGTTTATAATGCTTTAAAATAAGTCTGGATTTGTTATCTATTTCAAGAATTGGAAAATATTCTGGAAAAGTCTCTTTGATGTTGGGTTGTGACTCGAGATTTGAGGGTTCCATTTTACGAGAACGATTAATACCAAAAGTTGGTTAAAAAAACCATAAATTACTATATATAGAATAACGGTATGTACGATGAGAGTCCGTGCACCATGCAATCAATCGACATTTTTATAAACTAAAATAATACTATGAAAATATTAGGTTAAAACAACTTCATGATGAATATTAATTTGCCTATCGAGGTAAACTTTGCTAAAATTCCCATAAAAATTTGAAAGGTCATTGACATATTAGTTATTGCATAGAAAATCAGAGAATATACGTGTTTATATAAGTCTTCAACGTGGGAATCAAGAATTGTACTTCGATATGATGTCGTCTATTCTCAGTTTACCGAATGGAATAATAAACCATGCTCATTTTATACAATTGAATGGGGAGATGTACCAAGAAAAAGAACAAGACAGGAAGAAAATGGGTCAAAATACATGCTTTACAGTGGTGAGTGCTTTTATTAGTAATGATTTGGATAAAATTTTATTCCCTCATATACAAATTATTTAGTATTATAATTTAGCAACCAATATGGCTCTAACAAATACTAGTGAAGCATATTTAAGCATATTAGAATGTCAGTTGTATCCAGAAGGTAGCCCATTGAATTATGGTTTAGTAAATTCAATTCAGTCAGCTAAAAGGACAAGCGTAAAACATTGTGATGTAAGTTAAATTTGCGAAATGTGACTTCGAATAAATTTTATTGATATATTTTTTTTTTATCAAATCTTCTCTTCACAATATAGAATATAAACTTCTATCAACGAATTTTACATCATGAAATTGGTTCACTTCAGCAAGCAAGGTATATTTGAATTTAGAATATCTCATTATTATTAAATTAAAGATGAATTACTGATGTTTGAGCCATTTTTAAAAATTTTAAGACTTTTAACTTCGCAGAAAGTTGTTACAAGCGGAAAACAATTTATTTATGTATGGGATCTGAAAAACACGTTAGTTCATTCTGAAAACGAAAGGTAAATTTATTCCGTATCGTTTAAAATCACATGAATTTGTTTAATTTTTTACTTTATTTAGACCTGCTGCACAAATTAAATTGGCACTCGACGATAGTAGCTCATCAATAATCGGGCCAGCATTATGTGTGGCCAAAAACAAACAAATAGTAGTTAATGGTTGTAAGTGAAGTAGAATAATTAATTACTCGGTGTTTTAATATACTTTATATATAAACATATAATATTTCATAATTTTTTATAGCTGGAAATGGATATTTAGCCCTATGGAATTTGGCCGATTATCAAACAGGATCAAATCAAAGAGGTATAAATTTATTCGGAGCAAAATTTACTTTGTCTGCAATTTTTTTTTGCATACTGGTAACAAGTAAATCGTTTAATGTAATTTTAGCACTTATGCCCAGAAATAAAAATAAGATTATTGAAGATCCTACAAATAAAATCCTATCATGTGATTGTAAGGAAGATAGTACAAATATATCTTGTACTTCAAGTCGAGGAAATGTGATTATTTGGGATTATCGTACGAACAAAATCGCCCAAAATGTAAGTCGATTGAATAATATATTTTTAAATCAAAAAAAAAAAAAAAAACTCATTGAAAACAAATGTACAATTTCAGGTGGAAAAAGCACATAAGACAGCGGCTATGAGTTGTCATATGAATCCACACAAAGAACATTATCTATTAACATCTAGTGCAGATGGCATTATTGAATGGTGGGACACTCGAAAGATGAAGAACGTGTTCAAAAATTCTGAAGTAAATATTCATATTAGTTAGATTATGGTCAATATAATTGATAATAGAATTAATCTCTTTTTTTTTTTTTTTTTTTTTTTTTTGCAAAGCCATCTTCGTTATCCACTTTCAAGCAACACCAAAGTTCCGTAAATAAAGTATCTTGGTCGCCTCATAACAATGAATTATTCGCCAGTTGTTCGGATGATTGCAGTGTCATCATTTGGAATACAGAAGTAAATCACGATCTTTTTCTTCCATTTATCCAATAATATTCTATTATTAATTTACATTTTTTTTTGTTCTTGTTTCGAGGGTATAAATAAAAATAATAACGATAAGCAGGAAGGCGCGAAATTTAAGCATACGGGTCACAGGTTAATTGAAGTTATCTATCAACTATCTTCTATGAAATAAATTATTAATTCACTGGCCTTATAAATTCATCTAGGCAAAAAGTATTAGATATTGCATGGCATCCTGATCCGGAGTTCAGCAAAACAATAGCTTCCGTTTCCCCCTTTGTTTCTCATTCAAGTGATCATGGTGTTTCCGGATTATTACAAGGTTCAATAAATCGCAGCATTCGTGTTGTTTTAATTAATAAAAAAGCACGATTTTAATTTTTTAATATTTTTTAGTTTGGAGACCAAATATTAATATTGACTTGATGAAAAAAAAATTGTAGATAATTTAGATATATTTAAGGGTATGTCGAGAATTGCGGATAACATTATTTCAATTTTTAACTAATATTTATTCTAACATCTAATTAAATTATTTAAAGTATCAACAAATTACGATAGACTTTAGTACGCATTTTTTTTAAATAAAAAACATCATTGTACATTTTACCAATAAAAGCAATTACTAGTTCCTTAATAATGTAAATACTAAGATTATTAGCATTACAATTTCCTTTAAAAATTCACACTTTCTGATAGTAGCTGACGAATTCTCATTATCATCAACTTTATATTAAAATTTTAATCCAACTCGATGAAAGATTTTTAATCCCATCCAAGGTATCGAGTGGTAAGTTGTTTATTTCTACATCATTTATTTCTACATTATTTTTAGGTTGTGAAGTCTAAATAAACAAGGAAAGGATGAAGAATAACTAGTATAAAAATTATTAAATTTATATTTTTAATCTTGAATTATGCAAAATTTCTCTTTATAAAAATTTAAATAAATAACAGATTAAAAACTTAAACTATAAATCGACTCTATAAGGTTTTTCGCTTTCCTTAATTGGAAGTTCGCCGCAATCGATAATTGTTACATTTTCTTTCGGTCGATCTGATGGTCCTTTTTCTACATCTTCAATTTTATGCACAATATCCATCCCTTCCAAAACATATCCGAAGACAACATGGCGTTCATCAAGCCATGAGGTTGCTTTAGTAGTGATAAAAAACTAGCAATAGTTTGATTAGAAATCACTCGTAATATTAATGTTTATTACAAAAATATTCTTACTTGAGATCCATTAGTATCAGGTCCAGCATTTGCCATACTCAAAACACCTGGCCCAGTGTGACGAAGTTTGAAATTCTCGTCAGCAAACTTATTTCCATAGATAGATTTACCACCTGTTCCGTCACCTTTTGTGAAATCTCCACCTTGAATCATAAAATCCTAAAAATACGATTTAAACAAATTTACTTCAGGAAATAAAGAGATTAAGCTAAAATTTATTGATATACCTTTATGACACGATGAAAGATTGAACCTTTATATCCAAATCCTTTTTCTCCGGTTGCTAATGCACGGAAATTTTCAACTGTCTTGGGGACAGTCTGTAACATCATTAGTTAGGTTGAATTCAGTTTCAAATTTTAATAATTAAATTAGTACCTTGCCATATAAACCAATGACTATGCGCCCTAATTCTTTATCACCATGCTTGACATCAAAGAATACTAATAAACGAATTAATTAATGAAATAATAAGAAGTTGAGCATATATAAAGTTCGAGATGTCTCACCTTTATTTGTTATAACAGGTCCCTTAGCTGCAATCACTCTTGGTAACAAGCAAACAATAACAACTAATAATAACAGATGTAATAATTTACTGAATCGAGTTTTCATTTTAACTTGGGAAGTTGAAAGAACTAGTACTAAATTAACGTTAATGATGAATTTTAATAAAAATTGATTACACAAAACTCTATCGCAGGTTACACTTGACCGCAGCATAACTATAACTAATAACGCCTGAACATAATATTTCATTTTTTGCAGGTGATTGACATAAAAACTTCTGAATTTTACTGAAACTTTTTGATTTTGCCTAATAAATATTTCGATATTCAGAAAAATTTCATTCTCTAATAATTCTTTTCAGACTGTTGGCAACGAAAACAGCAGTCAAAAGATAACCTTTTTCAAAACTTTGAATAACAACATATGATCTTTCGCTACAATAATGACCCAAGAAAAAATCTCTAATCTTTCGCAAACTCTCGTCCAACTTTGTGTTGGTGAGTTGTCAAAAGAAACACTAGATAAAATACTTGAGGTAAGTTTTATTTGCCGGTAGCTATAATACGCGTTTGTTTGTGTTCAAAGATATCCAACCAGAGCTATTTTGGTCTCATTTTTGTATATCATTTCGAACGTATTTTTTTATGGTCTATTGACTATAAAAATTCGCGAAATTTAAAATAAAAAGAATTATTTTTTTTTTTTCAAAATATAATAGTAAATAAATAAATATATTATGTAAATATGAATAAAAAAAATTTTTTACGTTTCGTATACTATTTATTATAGACCCTAAAAACTATGAAAGTTCTTGGGGCCACTGAAGAAACAAACTCATCCTATGCTAACGCAAAGAGTTACTTGCGTGAATGTGAACTAAAGGCTAAGGCACAATCAAAGTTGAATGAAGAACAATTGTCAAGAATTAGCAACCAAAAAGCCGCTTACGCTCGGCTAGTCAGTGAACAACAAATACCACTTAATATGCAATTAGGAATGCTATCTAAAGAACAGGCTGAGAAGGAAAAAGAAGACCTACTTTCATATAAACTAGCTAGAACAGTAATCTTTGACGACTTTACAGGAGAAATCCCTATACCTAACATACCAACACCTGAAAATGTTGAGAAGATGCAATACGAAGCTGAAGAAAGTGAACATTCTTTACGTGCCAGAATACAAAATCGTATTAGGCAACTTGAAAGCTTACCATCCAATTTATCAAATGATCCACCTGCACTCAGAAGTCAAGTAAATGTGGAATTAAGAAATAAGCCTGGCCCAAAAATTAAAGCATTAATAGAACTTAAAAGTTTAAAATTATATAAGATACAGCAGAAGGTATATTAACCTTTTTTTATATTTATTAATTGCATATTTGTCTAAATTAATCGTTTCACTCATTTTGAAAATTTACGTCAGATTCGACATGATGTATTACAATATTCACAATTTAGGAAACCAGAACCTATCGTGTCTATGGTTAACCGTAGGCGACCAGTAAAGCAAAAGATACGAACTTGGACCGACACTCAGGCAGCGGAAAAAGAGAGAGTTGAAAGATCGACACGCAGCCAAAGGCTAATGCGACAGGAGTTTCTAGATAATATTATAGCTCACGGTGATGATATGATAAGCCGCAATAAGAAGAAACAGAACATGAGAATGAAATTAGGTCGTGCCATTTTGAATTACCATGTGATCCTTCAAAAAGAGTATCAAAGAAAGACAGATCGATTCTCTAAGGAACGATTAGCAGCGTTAAAGAATAATGACGAGGAGGCCTACCTAAAACTTATTGATGAGGCAAAAGACACTCGTATTACTCATCTATTAAGACAAACGGACGTTTATCTCGAGTCATTAGCAAAGGCAGTAATTGCTCAACAAAACGAATTTCAACAGTTTTCGCCTATGGATTCATCTCTGAAACCTGGTGGTAGTATCATACGACCAAATGATACATTTATTACTTCGGCTAATAATAATCATAACTTCTTGAATAATGTTGCGATATCAAATGATAGTCATATACAGGCAGTGAGTGGGACTATCGAAACAGCAATTAATGGTGATTCTACTCGTTCTACTGATAATTCTATGAAAATATCGAATCTTCTTATTAACGATGCCGTTCCAGATACTAGTAAAAGTGAGAATAAAAATGAGGAAAACAACTATATAACAAATGAAGTTGATACAGCGATAAATGATGGTGTTAACGATCGTTCCAATGACGATCTCACGGGTGTAGTTGATCTCAGTAAGCCCTCGACTCCAGTTGAAGATGAAGATAATATTATTCAAACTACGGTATGAATACATTTTATGATGAAACAATACTCATTCATGAAACTTCCCGAATTTAAATGGTTAATTTTCTATTATAGGATGGAAAGAAGATAGATTATTATGCTGTCGCGCATCGTATACAAGAAGAAGTACATCAGCCTATCATGTTAGATGGTGGTACGTTGAAGGAATATCAACTCAAAGGTCTTCAATGGATGGTTTCATTGTATAATAATCGTCTTAACGGAATCCTTGCTGATGAAATGGGCCTTGGTAAGACTATTCAGACGATATCTTTGATAACTTATCTCATCGAAAAGAAACAACAACACGGTCCATTCTTGATTATTGTTCCATTATCGTAAGTAAGATTGATAAATAATCTTTTTTAGCACTCATTATTAGCCTAATTTTATGATAATTATAGAACTTTAACCAATTGGAATTTGGAGTTTGATAAATGGGCACCTTCTGTTAAAAAATGTATTTATAAAGGCCCACCTCCTGAGCGTAAAGAAATTCAGAAGCGATATTTAAGACACGGCAACTACCATGTCTGCCTAACAACTTACGACTTCATCATTAAAGACAAGACGGTCTTGAGCAAGCCAAAATGGCTTTATGTTATTATCGACGAAGGTCACCGTATGAAGAACACAAATTCAAAGCTATCCATGGTTTTGAGTAATGATTATGTCTTTCGATATCGATTAATATTAACTGGAACACCATTGCAGGTAATATTATCTTACTTGATTCATTTGATGCGGTTTCATTTAATTGTCTTGTATATGCATAACATTAGCTAACATATTTTCCTTTCATATACAGAATAATCTCCCAGAATTGTGGTCTTTATTGAACTTTGTTTTACCGAAAATATTTGATTCTGTGAAGAGCTTTGATGAATGGTTTAACACTCCGTTCGCGAATACAGGAGGTCAAGATAAGATCGCATTGAACGAAGAAGAATCTTTATTGATTATCCGTCGGTTGCACAAGGTAATACAATATTTGAAATTAATATACAGAATAATCGACACTAAAAAGCATGTTATAATTCTAACGTATTCTTTTTTACATACTTAGGTTTTGAGACCTTTCCTGCTTCGAAGATTAAAAAAAGATGTGGAATCAGAACTTCCTGATAAAATCGAAACTGTTATAAAAGTCAAGATGTCAGCTTTACAAGTGAAACTTTACAATCAAATGAAAAAACATGGAGCCTTATTTGTTAATAAAGGCGAGAAAGGGTAAGTAAATTACTTGCAACATAACTATGGTTTTCTTTAATCACAGATATTTTGTTAAATTGGCTTTATTTAGAAAAACTGGTATTAAAGGACTCAATAATACCATTATGCAACTCCGTAAGATTTGCAATCATCCATTCGTATTTGAGGAAGTTGAAAAGGACACGAATCTTCATAATGATAATAATCTCCTTTATCGTGTTTCCGGTAAATTCGAGTTTTTGGACCGGGTTTTACCCAAATTTTATCAGAGCAAGCATAGAGTATGTAATTATTCAATAAAGTGTCCTCTTTTTATACAATCTAAGTAGCTTTTTTATGTTAATCTAATTTAAATAAAACAGGTCTTAATTTTCTTCCAAATGACAACTATTATGACTATAATGGAAGATTATCTTGCTTGGCGTGGATATCATTTTCTCCGATTGGACGGCAGTACAAAAGCAGATGATCGGTCAGCTAAACTTAAAGAATTCAACGACCCAAATTCACCTCATTTTATCTTTCTACTCAGTACAAGAGCTGGTGGATTAGGTTTGAATTTACAGACCGCAGATACAGTTATTATATTTGACTCTGACTGGAATCCTCACCAGGATCTCCAAGCTCAAGATCGTGCCCACAGAATCGGACAAACCAACGAAGTCAGAATTTTACGATTAATTTGTCAAAAATCGATCGAAGAGACTATTCTCGCAAGAGCTCAGTATAAACTCGATATCGATGGTAAAGTCATCCAAGCTGGTAAATTCGATCAGAAAAGTACCGCTGAAGAGCGTGAAGCTTTTCTACGTTCTCTTTTGGAAACCGGTGACGCAGAAATTAATGATCCTGAAGACGAGGAACGAGAGGTTTTAGAAGATGATGAGATCAATTTACTAATTTCTCGGAACGAAGAGGAGCTCGAGCTATTTAAAAAAATTGATATTACCAGGCAGAAAAGAGAAGAAGAGCTTTGGAAAGAATCAGGTGGAGATGGTCCTCTACCTGCAAGATTAATTCAAGAAAATGAGTTGCCTGAAGTATATAAGAAAGAATATGAGACACGTCCTGGTGATTCTACTGAGTATGGTCGAGGACAAAGACAAAGGAAAGAAGTATATTATACTGACGGTTTAACAGATGAGCAATTTATTAATGTAAGTATTATTGTTAAAGATTCTTTAATTGATTTGCATATTGATTGTAATTATTTTTGGGTTATTAATTTATAATAGATTATAGATATGGATGAAGAAGAGTTTAACAGAGTTATTGCTGAAAAACAAAAACTACTCCTTAAGAATCGAGAAAATTCAAGGAAACGTATGTTTCAACAGAAAGGCGAAGATTCCCAAGCAACAGCAGAATCTGTTGCGGAGACTTCCTCAATTTCATCCTCCGTACGTACTTCTAAGAGGGTTGCAAAACTTAAGGCAGAAAATGATGCTGATATTGACACAGACCCTATGGCAACACCTTCAATGTCTATTAAACTTTCTCGCAGGAAAGGAAAAGGTAAAATGATTGAACAACTAAGCCCTGAAGAAAATGATCAATCCCAAGATACATTTTCTTCTTCCAGACCTAAAAGAAAGATTAAAAGGTTTAAAATATTCGAAGATGAAGACGACATGTTTAATAAAAGCCTATTTGAGGAGCCATCAACACTTATATCTATCAAAGGAAAAAAACGAAAGCATAATACGGATGACAATGTAATATTTTAATATTGATGTGATTAAATTATTTTATCAATCGAAGTTCTTTTTAACTTAGTAGAGTTTTTATTTCAGAAACGTCGATTAAAGTTAACTGATTTTAATGATGGCAAGGAGAAAGTTATGAGAATGAAGCCTATTTTTCAGGAATGTATTTCTCACATTGAAAATGTGAAGGATGAGTACGTATAAGAAAATATTTTTACTGTTTTAATGTGATTTTAAATATTCTTATTATGTAACTTATACTTTTTTTTCTTTTTTTTTCTAAAAAAAAAGAAACTCAAGAGTACGGGCGGAAATCTTTTTTGATCTTCCAAGTAAAAAGGAATACCCAGAATATTATAGAATAATCAAGAGGCCAATTGCTATTAACACCATCAGATCTCGGATTGAGAAAGAAAAATATAAAACGCTTGGCCAGTTCCGAGATGATGTAATCTTGATGTTCCGAAATGCACAAATCTTCAACGAAGACGATTCTGAGGTTTTTAAAGACTCCCAAGCGTTAGAAGTTAATATTATTTCACATATTATTATATATTAATTTGTAATGCTTTATATAATATTAAATAATTTTTTTATCAATCATTACAGAAGGAGTTTGACAATAGATTCCGAGAGCTTACAAGAGAAACCGAAGAATTATTAAATTTCGACAATGTCGACCCAATGGAAGTTGACGATTTCCTTGTATAATGTGATTATATTTTTTCAAGCTAAATTTATGAATAGTAGTAATTAGTTTAACATTGACTGTAAAAGTTAATTACATAAAATCCTGTAAATAAAAAAAATAATAATAGTTGAATTAGATTACATTGTTATGAATTAATAATAATTAACTATTAAAGCTTATAATATTTAAAATATGTAAAATTATATTTGGAAAATAAAAATTAATTTATAAAGATTAAATTTTAAGACAAAATGCACCATAAACATATTGCAAGTTTTTAAATACTTACTGATTTGAAAATAGATATTCAATTAAATTTAAGAATAATGAGTTATATTTAATTTGCAAAAAAAAATTAAAATATAAAAATATTTTAGTATAACCAACTAATATAGGATCCCATCTATTACTAAAATATGTTACCGGTAGAAATTTCACTTTCATATGAAACCTTACCTTAGGATTTGCTTAAATTCTATTGGTTAACTAAAAAGGAAAAAAATCATAATAATGTAACATAAAATTTCCTTTATAGTAAGATCTTTAAAGAGTTTTCCTTAATTTTCCCTAGCTTCACCATCAAAAAAGCTCAGGCACGTGACCGTGAAAATATTCGTCACGTCGTCACACTTCCAGCCGAGTTTCACTGTTTATATATATCTGGGTGACTTAGTTTTTTTCGAGTAAGTAAAAATTTATTTATCACGCCCTTATTCGTTACTGTATATTACACGTGTTAGTGCATAACGCCGTAATGCGGGCCAAACCCGAGCTTTTTTGATAACGTAGCTGGGGGAGTTGTTTTCCTTACCTTAAGTCATATGGTAACCTATTTTAATAATAGGCAGGATCCTACTAATATAATAATTAAATTTTTATATAATATTCAAATAACATTTATATATTTTTTTTTTTTTTTTTTTTTTATTTTTTTTTTTTTTTTTAATGATTTATATATGCTTTATTGATATTAAGTTTATATACCATACAAACAAATTATCATGAGCTATATCCACCCAGCAGGATGCAATCATCAAAAAAATAATATTTATATATTAAT
>QZLH01000782.1:13633-42448 GCA_003833135.1 Oehlia diaphana | reverse complement strand
CATTCTTATATAACTAATATTTTACATTTGCTGTTTTTTGAAATATATAAACTTAATTAACTTAATTCCAAAAATCAGCCCATATGATATATATTATAATACAATTAGTTTGCTATCTAATAATCCAATTTGCATAAACTTTTTTTTGTTTTGTAGCCCCATTTATGTTTATAAAATAAAAAAAAATCATTGAAATTGGACTGCTAGATAGTGAAATAATTGCAAAAAAGCTTGTTAATAAATAAATTACCATATATTATATGTATTATAATACAATTATTTCACTATCCAATAATCCAATTTGCATAAGCTTTTTTTTTGTTTTGTAGACCTCTTTATGCTTTACAAAACAAAAAAAAATTCATTAAAATTGGACCTTTAGATAGTGAGATAATTGCAAAAAAAGCTTCTTAATAAACAAATTATATGTTATTTACTATAAAAGATATACTATTACCATAAAACATATATTGTGATATCTGATTGCAGGACCTGACCTCCCACCCACCCACTAAATCACGTAATTTCTGGCACGTCCCTAATACTTCTTTTTTTTTATAAATTCTGACCTGAAACTTGGAAATAGAGACCGGTAGGTATTTCTAAAGAAAAAAGCAGAGTTTTTTATGTTTTATTTATGTAAGAACGTTTATTAACATTCTTTTACTTCTTTTTTTTGTAGATTTCAGCCTGGAACTTGGAAATGGAGACTGGTAAGTACTTTAAAGGGAGAGTGGAATTTTTTTATTTTTTTTATGTAAGAACGTTTATTAACATTCTTTTACTTCTTTTTTTTGTAGATTCCAGTCTGGAACTTGGAACTTGAGATCGGTGAGTATTTTAAAGGAGGGATTGGTTTTTTTTTGGTTTTTTTATGTAAGAACGTTTATTAAGGGTAGGGTTCACCTTTTTTATGAACATATAGGTTTTATATAGCGAAATTTATGTTGATCATTTATTAATATCACATGATGCCGAAATCGAACAAAAAACTCAGTTAATTGCAAGAAAATTAATATTTCATTAACTATCTAATAAATTTTATTAAATTTATATTCAAAAAGAAGATAGATAACCACTCCAATAATTTAAAATAAATTTAAAGAAAATAAATAATTTTATTTAAATATTAAAAATTTAATATCTTCATAAATTTCTAACATACATGATTTTTACTTGCAGAATCTCTTACTTTTGTCCTTTAATTTCATTATGAAATCACAAGATTCTAATTATTACTTCACAAAATATTTGATATTTTATATTTAAATAATAATATAAAGAATATATGAACACAAAGAATTAAGTTTTATTTAATTATTGAATTCTCTAAAGTTTTTGATAAATTTACTAGTACTATAAATGCACTATCTATTTACAAAGTATCAGAAAGTTTTAATTAATTTAAAGATAGGGTATTTAGTGGATTCGCAACTTACCTTAGAGGATTCGCAATTTCTTACAACTTTTAACTTGCTTTTTAGTCTAATTTTATGAATAAACTATGACAAAAACTATACTATTTGATAGACCTTAACTTTAAAAATCAAAGTGCAAAGTTTTGTTTGAGTTTCATGAGTCAAAAAATTTTTTTACTAGTAATGAGTCCAGATTTGACAATTTTTGCCATGATCTTCATATAATCACATAACTTAGCATATCATATCCTTAACATTCTTTTACTTCTTTTTTTTTGTAGATTCCAGTCTGGAACTTGGAAATGGAGACCAGTGAGTATTTTTATGTAAGAACGTTTATTAATATTCTTTACTACTTTTTTTTATAGATTCTGATCTGGAACTTGGAAATAAAGGCTGGTAGGTATTTTTAGAGGGGGAAGCAGGGTTTTTTATGTTTTTTTATGTAAGGATGTTTATTAACATTCTTTCACTTTTTTTTTGTAGATTCCAGCCCAGAACTTTGATTAGTATTATTAAGTTCGCCATTGTTATTTATGTTTGATGTAGTTTTTAGCGCAGTTGTGCCATTTCAGAAATTATAGTTTATTGTTTCTAATAAATAATAAATAAATAAATTTATTAAAAGATTTTTTTTGATTAAAATTTATATTTATAAAACTGGTGTGTTTTTTATTAAATTATTATTAGAAAAAAATTTAATTATCAGCCAATCAGAATTGCAGAATTGCGGGTTACTAATCGCAATTCAGCTCCAAAATCTGCAATATTGCAGATTTTGAAAATTATTTGCGAGCCCATCCTTATGATAAGAAGTCTACAATAAAATAGAATTACAAGAACTTATTGACTAACTTCTATATGATGATTCTATAGATGTGAAAGAATTCCTTTATGTTTACAAGTTAATAGAAGGCTAACTGATGAAGAAATTGTATTCATAATAAAATCAAATGATAATAAACCAAAATGGATTCAATTGAAGAATTTCTAAAGGTAATTTTAAAAATGGAAGCTCTAAATAATTTAAATAATCTTATTTTATTTTTTGAATATTTATTAAATATTTTTATTGATCTAAATGAAATAAGTTTATTATGAAAATTAAGACATAAAGTTTTAAAATCACATATTAATGACCTAAAACAAACTACATTAGATCATTTTATTCAAATTGTATAATATATACGCTAATATTTTTATTTCTTAATATACAAATAATATTAATAAATATTAGTTAAATCTATCATTTTAATAATAATAATACAAATTTTATATCTAATTTTATAATAAATTGATCAATGATATAAATTTCATATAATATATTTTTTTTTTCCTTTGTAAAGGCGTGATCATGTTTATTGATAATAATATTAAAGTAATACAATATACAGTTAACCCTTATTATAATAAACTCTAGGTTTCAGACCTTAACTTCGCTATAGAGCTATAGTGAAGATTTTAAGAGATTTGATTGGTTAATTCATTATAGTAAAGGAAAATTTATTATAGTTGTCTGAAAAATTCACTATATCAAGGGTTCATTATATCAAGATTTGACTATATTTACAAATGTAAAATAAAATAAAGTATTCTAAATTTATTTAAACATTATCAATATACTGCCCTTCCAGAAGGAAAAGACCAATCTGTCACTTTGAGATTAAAGGTGACCCATCATGATAGGTTTAAAAATTTGACCAATAATCTCCTTTATCAAAAACTAGGCTATTCTATAGCTCCCAACATGAACTTACTATTTTATCTAATTTGTTAATTACTAATTTAAATTTGTTGGCTAACTTTTTCATCTTTGCATTAATTCCTCTCTGATATTCTAGATCAGCTAATTTAACATTCCTATACTCCCATATGAGAACTTTAAAATCAAAAATTAATTTATTAACCAAACCATCTAATAACCTTATTCTATCTTTATCTATCATCATTTTGTAATTCTTAAATAAGTTAATTAAATCTATATGCACAAAACCTTTTACTAACATTGACAAATTATATGTTTTATTAAAGTTCCAAATCCTGCAAAGCAAAATTATTCTCAGAATAATATATATAATTTACAATATACTGATAATATGATATACCAATACAATTCCTTTAAATAACTGTATCAGTATATTGAGGTTTGATTGTACATCTTATGAATTTTGTATCACTTTATAGTTAAGAGTGATAAAATCCCGCTTACTTATAATAAAGGTTACTGTAGAAAATTGGCCTTTACTAATAATTTTTACTTTACTTTTTTCTTAAATTCTATTGGTCAATTAGCTAAAAAGGAAAAAAATTATAACAATATAACATAAATTTCCTTTTATAATAGGATCTGCAAAGAATTTTATATATGATTTTACTTTAGGCTTGAGGTGACTTATCTTATAAGTAAGCAGGATCCTGAAATGATACATTAATTTGTAGTATTACTATCTATAATAAGATTGAAGAGTCTATTATGTGTTAGTAATGATGTAAGCTTATATAATTGAACTTTAACTGTTAAATTATTAGGGAATTTAAACTTGATCTTTACTATGAAAAAATTATTGTATATAAAAATCTTAATCCATTCTCTTTTAGATTGCTTTTTTAAAGGAAAGAGCAATGGAAGAGAAAGTAAATGTAATGGAAAATGTATAAAGAAGGGATCTAGTTCTCTATTATCCTAAAATTTTAACATAATCCTTTCTAATCTAAAAAACCATTTGGCTTTAGGATCTTTTCTTAACAGATCAGCTAAATATCTGTACTGTTGTCATAAGATTATGGATGCACCATTATTGCAAATAAGTTGAGTGGTATAAAACAAAGGGTATTTGTCATTGTAATTATATATCATAAGTATCAAAGTAGATCGATAATGTTGTAGCCATAAATCGATAGTAAAATCTATATTGTTTATATGATCCATCGCTATAAGTTGCGCAGCTAATATTAAACAATAAATTTTAAAATTAGATTTGGATTCTGCCATATGTAATGGCATATATTGGATCAAATTGTCAAAGATTGTTTCTGTAGGAGTATTATATAAGTATATTACAATAAAGTTAATATAAGTTTTAAATTATTGATTTTGAGTTTTAATTTATAATTTAAAATTAGAACTTTTTTTTATACAATTAGTTTTTATATTATATTTAATTTGATTTGGATTATTATACAACATCGCGCGCGTTATCAGTTAAATACCAATATAATTAAGCAAATATCAAAGTAAATAATAAAATATTGTCTTTATTGTATTAATTAATTATAATTAAATAAAATCACATATTATATTACAAGCAATGCCAAGTTTTATTCTACAATAAAAATTTAAGGAGTTTAAATTTAAATTTAAATTTTTTAGTTAAATGCAATTCTTTTTTTTATTTTTAATAATAGACAAGATACGAACAAATTATAAATCGAAATAATCAATGTTGCGAGTTTTAACATTACAATTATTACAATTATTGCAGGTCTAACAACAAATAAAACGACATTAAAAATATATATATATTAATGTATATTTGGTGTTACTGTATCTGTTATTCGAACATCCTTTTTTGTACTTTAAAGCTCTTAACGAAGAATATGATCTGTTTTATTCCTCCTTTTATTATTTATGAAATAACCTTCTTTTATTGTATATAAAATGAACATTTCTTTTTAAAATGTTTCTCATAAAGTATTTTTAACGTTTATTATATATTGATAGTTAATTGATATTATTGTATTCATCCAATTGTTTTTAAAGACTGAAAATTGAAATAACAACATTGAAAAAAATTTAATATAATACTAATATACCAGTACAAGAAATTTAAAAATCTTCAGGGAGAAAAGTATAGGTTCAAAATACACAATCGAGCGTAACAATCGTAGCAATATCAACTAGTGACATGTTTGATATTAATGTACTCATAATAATAAATTTTTTATGTGAGCTGCACACGAGCGTGGACAAGTTATATATTTTAGTTCTTGTTTTCAGTGCCAATATCTTTGTTGATTCATTAAATCAATTTAGTTCGTCAACAACGACGCGTTTACTTGGTTTTAACATCAAGCATATGTTATCTATTATCACAATTTAGTCGTTCACTTATTATATTACATATTTATATATTAGGATAAATTTCCCAATTTTACCAAAAACAGTATTTGAAAATTTCCTGCCACCTTCGTACGAAGGTACTGCCAAGGTAAATTTATCAATAATGAAAAAAAAAAGATTAAAGAGTGAGCTGATAAATTAGCCAGAGTTTCTGAACATGAAACCACTTGCACTACTTGCACTAGAAAAGGGTAATAATTTTACTGCTTCAATATGTTAAAATTTTTAGTTTACTTCTGACGAGTGTAATCAAATAAATATGGAGAGTTATTAGCTAAGTGATATAAATTAGAAAAGTCAGAAAAGTGAATTGTAAAAAAAAAAAGATATTATTTGAGTTAAAATATTGTATTAAAAAACTTTTGATAGTAATCGCCTATTCTATTAATAATACAATCTATATTATCCTCCCAATTGTTTGAAATTAATATACAAAAAATTACAATTGAACAGTTTATTAATAAACTAGACTTAAATCTATCTAAACGCTTATAATAACATTAATTATTAAGTTTCGTTCATCTCAATAAATTAATTAATTCTTTTTAGTTTTAATTTTCGGTAAAGTTGGATCAATACCCAAATATTCAGCAGTAAAAACTCTAAATATATTGTTTAGATTAAAAAAAACTGAATGATCTACGGCTGTAGCATTATCCTAAAATTAAATAAATAAAATTTTATTTTACGTTTCTCAGAAAAATACGACTCTTTCTCTAATAATATTATAATAATTATACTTACAGAAAGTTTATGCCAACAATCAGGGAATGGCCAAGGAATAACATGTAAAACAGGAACGCCTTTTATTAAGAAAGGAATATAATCATCTTCAATATGAGCTTGATAAGATTGTAAGGAATCGGTATCAAAATATGTAACATCTTCTAAACTGTCTCCCACTGGCATTCCAATCATTTTATGTTTATGATGTGTAAATTTAATTAATTTATTCTTATATAAACGAGCTTCAATTTCTATCAACTCCATAAATAACCATGAAGTTATTGGAAAAAAATTCGGTATATATGGCTCAGGGGCGCCTAATAGATCCAATAATACAAAGACTTCAATACCGCTAAGTAAATTATTGCCTTTATTTTGTGTACTTCCTGTGTCAACAACATATGTATTTTCCCATTTAGCTGCCAGATGCCTTTAAAAAAAAAATGAATAAATAATTATCAATAATTTAAGAATAAAAATATTATAATTTTTTCATTTCATACCTTGATCCGTATAAAGAATCTGTAGAAGTCCAGTCTTTAAAAGCTTCTTCACCATCAAAGAAAATAATTTGAAGTGTTTTAGAAACGGAATTAGGATCTCTATTATCAAAATAGGGATCCAATCTATATGCTAAATCCATTAAAATAGCACAAGATACAGCTGAATCAATAGCACCAATGAATCCATCATTTGGTGGTTCAAAATATTTTGAATCATAATGAGCAGCTAATACAAGTCTATTTTTTGCATTAATATCTTTTGTTACGATTATATTATTAAAAGAAATTTCTCCTATTGGCGTTGAATCTGTAAATTTATCTTCTTCTACGTTCCATCCTAACGTTTGAAAATGATCAATAATATATTTTTGTACCTTAAGATTTCCTTCGCTACCAGATACTCTAGGAACTAATAATGGTATCAAAAAATCTTGAGCAACTTTTTGAGCTTCAATTTCTGTTAAGTTTGTTAAAATAGAAAATCCTTCATTAGATAATTGCGTATAGGCATTTATCCACTGACAAAAACATAAAAATATAACAAAAAGTTTTAATTTTAATTTTATCATTTTAAAGATTTTTAAATATTAATTTTTATTTCTATAATAATTATAATGACGTTCTAATTTTTTTTTTTTTAAAAAAAGAAAATATAAAACCGAAATATAAGCCCTGCTTAAAATATTTATGTATAATTTTTTGTAATGTCACACAGGTACACTCAAGGTATGTCACATGATATGTTTTCAATGCCGGTAATGCCGTAATGCAGATACCCGATAATTTGGCACTATACTGTTGAATTTTTTTCGATTTTTTTAGTATGGTTTTCAATAAAATCTTTTGGGTTAGTTTTTTTCATAGTCCGTTATCCAAAGTTTACAGCAAGTACTGTAACTTATTGCGTCAACAGAACCCAGTTGACGCCACTGCGTAAATAACTGCGGGACTGCGGGTTGTTTAACTGTTACACTTTATTCAGCCCGTATACGGCTTATCATTACTATCATTATTAATTATAAGTAGTCGTGTTCCTCAATTCGAAATTCTTTTTTATTCTTACAAATTTTTCTTTATTGGAAATGTTTTTTGATTTTCCATTTGATGTAATAGTTAATATACTCGATTTATTAACAATACAAGATATAGTAAAATTACGATTAGTTAATAAATCGTTTAATAATTTAGTGAAGGAATATGGATTTAAATTATACTTTACAAATCAAAAATGGAATATGATAATATCCAACATTAATTCGAAAAAACACAATAACCCATCTTCACCTTCTTCTTTAAATGACAATTGGCAACAAAAAGTTTCATTTGGATATACTACACAACAAAATTGGAAGAAAAAATTCTTTTCTTCAACGATTATAACAAAATATCATGGACAATCATTAATCCCAACATTAAAATTTGATAAAGAAAAATTATTATTAAGCATAGGAAATTCTATTGAAATATATTATTTTAATAAAAATTCTTATGGGGATTTTAATAAAAAAAAGAAACCAGAATGGTTTATCTCGCATAGTAATGATATTACAGATATTTTATTAGGTGAAGGAATTGATGATGAGATCTTATATACTTGCTCAGTGGATTGTACTATAAAAAAATGGGAATTAAATAATAACAACAATAATTATAACAATGATAATTATAATAATAATCGACAATATAACTTAACTCCCAAAAAACAATTCAAAGGACATCGAAGTTCGGTGCAATCAATTTACCAATTTCCAGATGATCCAATAAATTTATATTCTGTTGGTTTTGATGAAACATTAAGAATGTGGAATACTGAAACAACCCAGGATAAAATGGAAATCTCATTACCTGGTAGACCAAGAGTTATTCATGGATTATCTTCAAAGAATAAATTAATTGGTGTGGGAAATAGAAGTAGAGAAAATTTTACTTTATATTACATTACACCAAATGATTTTGTTAAATACGCTACGGGAATAAAGGATCATCAAAGTACTGTTTATGCCATAGCTTCGAATCCAAATTTACCAAATACCTTTGTAACCGGATGTTACGATGGTATCTGTAGATTGTTTGACGTTAGAACAATGCATTGCGTTGCCTCTTATAGAGATCCTTATGATTATCATCCTGGTGAGTGATTTATTCTTTTCCGTTCTTATTGTTCTTATTTGAAAAAGTTGTTTTACCTTAAAATTGTTCTTTTTTTCTTTTTAGTATTTTCTGTGGATTACGATGCTTATAGATTGGCGGCTGGCGCTAACAGAAATGGCATTATCAGGATTTTCGATTTACGCTATAATAAAAATAATCATGATAATCATCAAGAATTAAAGAAAGGTGCAAGGAAAAACGATGGCTGGTCTCTTTATCTTGGAAACAATCGTTCTCCTGTTTATTCGTTACAGGTAAAATTTATTATTTTTATCTTTGTGATTGTTTTTTTTACAGATTGTTTAACATATTTGTAATTTGGTTTTAATACTATAGATGGATCATTCAAGAATATTTGCTGCGTTATCAAATATGATATGGATGTTGGATTTTTCTAAATACAAATTGAATTATAGTAATAATCATAATAATCCATGTTTACATTATACTCATTCTAAAAATTGGTTAGGCTGATTAAAAAGTTGTGCGTTATTTAGCAAATATTAATAATAATAATTATATAAAAAAAAATAGATTATAGATTTAAAATAGTTTGTATAATAATTTAATAAAATTGTGATACAAATGGCTTCTTTCTTTTTGAAACTGAAAATCCGAAAATCCATAATTTAATGAGTTATGAATCTGTGACATAAATTACCCTCCTCGTTTGATGAGTTTTGACCAGAATTACGGTACAAAGTAAGATGATATGTGACGAAAAAGAAAACAACGAAATTTTTTATGATAATAACGAAATTTGAGTAACGTTACAATTTCGAATGGGCGAAAAAGGATGAAACTCGTATCGTATAACCAGGGACAATCCAACTTGAACTTAATTAACGATATTTACCCGATTTATTAATTAAATGTCCATATTTGGTAATGAAAGTAAATTGCGGTGCAATTTCAGATTTCTTGTACTACAACGTTCGTACCATAATTCCATAAAGTCCAAACAAATCATTTAAATAAACAAATAATTGAACTCGAAAAAAGAATTAACTTATCTAAATTACAATTATCCGAAATCGGCTATAAATAAGTTACATCACAAGTATGCAAGGGAAATACAAAGCATACGCGTTTTAGTGGATATTTTATATTTTTTTCTTTTTAAAGGGAAATGATCGGTTTCAATTCCATTTATAACTTAATACAATAAAGAAAAAAAATTTAATAATATGCAACAAAGGATTTTTTTTTTTTGATGCGAGAAAGAAATTTGATTTTTGTGTAATACGGATCATACAATCGCTTATTATTCAAAGTTACAAAGCCTAGTATTTTCGTTATTATTGTTATTATTAAACCATACCATAAAAATCTATAAATACCCATCGAAATCATGAAATTGTATACTTTTTGTAGTTGGTTTTTGCAATTACAGTTCCTATAACTAAACGCTAATTCCATTTCATTTATTTCCCTGGAGGAAAAAAAAAAGACCAATATATTTATAAAAAAAAAATATTTTATTTATATATTTTAATAAAAAAAAAACCATTAAAATATATTGGTCTTTTTAAGAGAAAAAAAAACTTCTCCCAAAAAGAAAGATAAATTTAGTTTTATTCTTTCTTGAACTTTTTTTTTCTTTTTCCTTCAATATCATACCATCCATTTGATAATAACCCAAAATAAATCATATATATATACTAAAAAAAAAATACGCCTGGAGCGATATTCATATATATAATTTACAGCATACTAAATAATAATAATAATTTAATTACATAATTAAAACTCATCTTAAATACAATCATGAAAGCTTCAAGCAAATTAATTTTAACAATTTTGGGTTATTATTTAACATCAACTCAAATAACTTCTGCTTCAATAAAAATAAAAAAATTTTCCACATCAAAAATCACTTTACAGAAACCTGTTCCTGACGTAGTCCCAAATTCTTATATATTAGAATTTAATGGCGATCAACTTAAAAGCCAATCAGAATCATCGGAATCATTTATCAATTCATTTGTAAAATCGATTGAAAATGAAGGCATAAATTATAAAGTTAGAGAAACTTATAGTAGTCAAAAAGTATTTAATGGAGTTTCTATTAAGCTTGACGATGATAAAGATATCAATAAAATAAAAAAATTAGAATGTGTGAAAAATGTTTGGCCTGTGGTAAGTAATAGTTGTATTTTGTGCACTCACACTTGGTTTTTAGTTTTCTTAAATATTTATTTATTTATTTATTTATTTATTTTTTAGGTAAAAATTCAACGAACAGAAGCTAAATTTGAGGAAGAAAATAATTCAACTTCACAAAATTTTCGCAATTTTGTTGGTTTGGATGAATCAGATAATGACGTACTTGATGGTTCAAATGTTAAGGTAAATAATTATTCAAAATTAATTTTCTTCTTTTTTTTGCATCTTTTGTTTACCCTCTTTCTGTTACTTCTTTTCCCCTTGTAATTAAACAGGTTGGAATTTTAGATACGGGTATTGATTATAATCACAAAGCTCTTGGAGGATGCTTTAAAGGTGAAGGTTGTAAAGTACAATTTGGTTTCGATTTCGTTGGAGACGATTTTAATGGATCAAATGAACCAAAACCCGGTGATGACCCTTTAGATGAATGTGTTGGTCATGGAACACATGCAGCTGGTATTATTGCCGGTGAAGATTCAACTAACAATATTACTGGTATTGCTCCTAAAGCTATACTTGGAGCATATAGAATTTTTGGATGTAATGGAACAACTACAAATGACATTGTTATTAAAGCGATGGAAAAAGCTTTTGATGACGGAATGAATATTATTAATCTTTCACTCGTATCTGGTAATAACGCTTGGTTTGGAACTCCCGAAAGTCTCGTTGCTGAAACATTAACACAAAATGGAGTATTCGTTGTAGCACCTGCAGGAACTTCTGGTGATAATGGAATTTTTAAAGTTTCTTCCCCATCAACAGCTCCTGGAGTTATTTCTGTTGCGTCCATCGATACTGATCAAGTTAAATCTTTCTTTATTCAACCAAGTTCTGATCCTAATCTTAAATTTAAATATCTTACACAAAATGGAAAACCCGTTAAACTTGTAGATTCTTTCTCAATTGTTCCAACTTCAAATGTGACTAATTCAAAAAATGATGCTTGTGATGCTATTAATGAAGATCTTACAGGAAAAGTTGCTTTGGTTCGTAGAGGAGGTTGTGATGATACGACAAAGATTGACCAAATTCGATTTGCTGGAGCTTCAGCTATTGTTATTTATAATGATGCTAGTGGAATCTCAACACCTCAATTTAATAGCGAAGGAATTTCAACCCCTGTTGGTATGATTTCTTGCGAAGATGGAATAACTTTATTTAATCTCATACAAAAAAACAATAATTTAACCGTTCAGTTTCCTAATGAAAGCGTATTGATTAATGATCCAGCCACGTTAAAAACTTCAAAATTTAGTTCTTTTGGACCAACAAATGAATTAGAAATTAAACCTGATATTGCAGCACCTGGAAAAGATATCAAAAGTATTTTCCCCGTTTCCCTCGGATCTATTAAGACTATTTCAGGAACAAGCGTTTCAGCTCCTTTCATAACTGGTGCTTTAGCATTATATTTACAAAGCCAAAAAGAATCAAAACCTGAAATTATCCGTAATGTTATTCAAATTAACACCAAACCAATAACTTTTAAAAATGACATAGAAGGAAACAAAAATTCTCTTATAGCGTCAACGATTCTTCAACAAGGTTCTGGTTTAATTAGTCTATCTAATGCATTATCTTCAACGATCATGACATCTCCATCAAAACTTGCACTTAATGATACAGATAATTTTAACGGAAAAAAAAGATGCCTTACTTTAACAAATATTGGTAAAGAAACAACAAAATTTACTTTTAACCATTTGCCCGCTCAAACAATCAATGGTTATGATGGAGTAAATTTGGTTCCAGCAAATTCACCAATCACAACAAACTCTTTTGCTAATGTTAAATTTTCAAAACCTTCAATTCGTTTACGTCCTGGCGAATCTCAAGATATTAATTTAAGTTTTACTCCTCCCAAAGAAGAGAATGAAATCAATAATTCTCTTTATTCCGGTTATATAGTTATTACGGATAGTACTACAAAAAAGAGATCTTACGTTTCTTATATGGGTATGAAAGGTAGCTTAAAATCTTTACCAATACTTGATGATCAATCTGGTGCACCTTTTATTCAATCTGGTAAAAATGATCAAAAATTCACTTCACCTGAAGAAGTTCTAACTGTATCAATGAAAGATGATGATATTGTACTTTTGGGTGCGCGTATGGCCCAAGGAACAAAAATTCTTACCGTGGATGTAATACCCGCTGAATCAGATGATGATGTTGAACCACCTACTGAAACTCAACCACAAGAAACAGATTTGCCAACGGAAGCCCCAGTAGTAACAAAAAAGCCATCAAAAAATAAACCAAAAGAAACAAATAAACCAACGGCAACTAAACCAAAGAAACCAACCAAGACTCCAAAAGAATCAGACAAACCAACCAAGACTCCAAAAGAATCAGACAAACCAACCGAAACTCCAAAAGAATCAGACAAACCAACCGAGACTCCAAAAGAATCAGACAAACCAACCGAGACTCCAAAAGAATCAGATAAACCAACCGAGACTCCAAAAGAATCAGACAAACCAGTCGAGACTCCAAAAGAATCAGACAAACCAGTCGAGACTCCAAAAGAATCAGACAAACCAACCGAAACTCCAGTAGAATCAGACAAACCAACTGAGACTCCAAAACAGCCAATCGAGACTCCAGTAGAATCAGATCAGCCAACCGATACCCCGACCCCGACTCCGACTCCGACTCCAACTCCAACTCCAATAGAATCTCCTCAACCTTCTGATGATGATGATGTTGTTACAGTAACCTCTACTATTATTACAGTAATCACCCCAGCTTCTGCTGCTGAAACTCCAATTACGAAAAGATCATTTCGATCATTTCCTGTATTATACAAGAGAGGGAATAATAAATTGAGATCAAGAGCATTTGACAATCAAGCTACAGAATTGTTAGTACCGAATTCTTTAGGCACAATATCAAATATACAATTTGAATCAAGAAATGACAATTCTGAAAAGAATCAAATTAAAACCATACAATTTGATGGTAAAGTTGATAAATCGGACGGAACAAAAAATGTTGAATTACCCGATGGTCGATATAGATTATTTTTGGCTGCTTTAAGACCTTTTGGAGACCCTAAAAAGAAAGAAGATTGGGAAACATTTACTTCTTCTATTATTGAGATCAAAAGAGAGTAAGGAATTAGTTTAATAGAATTAATATGGAAGATTTTTCTTAATAAAAAAATGGTGGTATTTATACGAAATGAAATTTAGTGTTTTCATTATTTATTCTTTCCAACTTTTACATTCTCTGCATTATAATTGATACATTCCTTTGTACAGTATATAGAATGCAAATTTTTTCTAAAAAAATAATAATAAAATAATTTATTTAACAAGTCAATTTGTAATTATCACGTGATAAAATTTCGATCAGTTTACCAAAAAAGTTTTGCATGCTAAATTGTAAAATTGTTCTATTTGATATACAAGTAATCATAGTAAAGAAAGTGTAACATTTTACGTAAGAAAGCTATTTATTATTTGATAGTAATAATAATAATTGACAGTAATAATAATAATATATGCGCTAACTTAAACCTATTCTATTGAGTATTTATTCATGTTTTTCATGTTTATTTTTATCTAAATCTTCCACCATGTCTCGAATATTACCCACTAAATTATGAAGTTGAGATAAACTAATAGTTGATTCAGATTTTTTCCAATTATCAGGAAATCTTTCAAATTGATAAATACTTTTTAAAGTATCTACATCAATTTCTTCTCCTCTTCCATTTTCACTACCAGGAAAACAAAGTAACGTTAAAGAATATTCACCGAATACTTGATATTTTTGAAGAAAAGATAATCCATGAAATTTGGAATTATCTCTGAGAGATTGATCACGTCTTTTAATAAATTGTCTAGCAAAACTTTTTCTTGTTAATTTATTATTTTCATTTTTCTCTGAAAATAATGAATCAAGTAATTCAGGTGAAATTTTTCTATAATCTTCACTTAAATCTTTATCGGGACGTGTTAATGATACCGGGTGTTCTATCGCGTCATTGAATAAATCTTCGAGTGATCTAAATTTTTTTTAAAAAAAAGTATTTTTTTTTTTTATTATTATTAATAATGAATTAAAAAGAAAAATGCGTTTTTTTTTACAAAAAAATATATATATCTACTTACAATTCACCTTCCCGAGTTTTTCCTATCAAATATAAACCTACATGAGACAAAATGAAGGCTATAAACTTTGAAACATTAAAACCTTCATTTATTGCTTCGATCAATTGATCTGTCGTAATATTTTTCCCATTTCGAGGTCTATTTTTATTTAAAACGATAATAAATATTTTAATTATTGATAAATAATTAGAAATAAAAATTACGATAACTTACAGATATCCATGATTAGCGAGTGAATTTAATGCGGGACAAGGACTTCTTGAATCATTTGGTCCTGGAGCTTGATATTCGTGTTTTTCCATCTTTTCTTTTTTTTTTTTTGAAGAATTAATGAGGTAAAAAAAGTCAACCTATATTTATACATAAAAAAAAAATATTTTCCATAAAATCCAAGCCCCTTTCTTTTAGTCATTTGATTTAATAAGTTAAAAGAAAATGGTAAGTTTTATGAATTATTCTAATAAAATGATGAATTTTTTGATTTCTAACTATAAACATAATCGGTCAATAATTTCCCTTTGTACCGATTATAAGATAATTGAATGGCCAATAAGTAATTCATAATTTATTAACTGATCACAATGAGATCCTTTTTAAAGAAATAAATTTCCTTAAAACGGAATGGGCATAATTCTAACGTCATAATCTAAACCAAGCTATAAGAATAATTTTATTTATTTATAGAAAGTGACTCATGTAATAACAAATATTTACAATGTAATTTACAAGCTGTACATATAAAAATCACTAAAAAGCTAAGAAAAAAAGAAATAGTGCCGTACTTTCTATCGGATTTAAGATCCGCTCACGTGAATAACATTAGCTTATTAGCTTTGCATAATACAAATGGAATACTGAAAGACAACAACACAACAACAACAACAATAATAATAAATTTATAATAATTGTTTTCTTTTTATAATTGACTCCGATATTTTCCCATGATAAATTTTACTTTCACATTATCATATGATAGAAACATTATTTAAACATAAAAATTCATATTAGATCGAACCCACTAACCCATAATCCAAATTATTTGGTGAACAATTAATTTTAAAACACTAAATTATCTACCACTTCCTCGTGTTAATACTCTATATAGAATGTCCAATGAATAAATAAATTGTGGTTATTATAATATCAATAAGGAAGTAAATAAATAAATATTTTATTTTTAACAAACCGTTCCTTTTTTTTAAAGATATCATTCAAAATCATTAAACTTTTAAAAAGATTTTCGTATTATTATGTTTAAGAATTGAAGTGGAGAAGTGGATGCTTCATCCACTTGTGAAAATTTTGATTTCACGTTTAAATCGTAAGATTAATTATGGCAAAAAAAAATATTCATTCAATCTTTATGTAAGCAAATTTGGTTGGATCCGTTTTTACTTTTTATGTTTGACATGGATTTGTCAATACTAACACGAACAATAAATTCTATAATTGAAAGCAACCATTTCTATGTAAAATGTAAGTTGTAATTACATTTCCTTTGAAGACATAAAAAATGAAAGAATTGAGGACCTTCAAATAAATGAATTCAAATGGGACACCCAACCAGTGATTGTCCATATTACGTTTTTTTGTTATTTTATTGACAACTTCCACTTAATGCAAGCACTGTGGTTCCACCCACCCTTATTTACTATAGTGGATTCACGTTGGAATGATAAAAGATCTTTAAAAAGATTCAAACTGACCGCACACACCTCTCAATTATGAAAGAGAAATGCCTAGATTTCATTGATAACAGCCCTAGCTTTCAAGAAAAATTTAGCATCGAATTGGTTCCAATAAAAACAAACTGGAATCTAAAGTCAAAATCAAGATCCTTTTGCGTGGTTTGACACCTTAATCTCACAACCAGAAATTTCAATGGTCCAAAAAGCAAGAAAATGCGTCGATAGTATAAGAAGTACATATTATCTGTCACTTCCCGAATCTTTTTAAATTCTACTGCAAATTGTCACGGAGAATGCAGATTATGTTAGTATCTTAATAATATTATCATTATATAATGAAGGATTAATAAAAAATGTATTATAGACAACAAACATTGCTCTTGGTTTGTTACAAAACTAAAAGTTTATTGTCTACAAGAGCAAAAGAAGCACAAGTCGTCATAATTGGTGCATGAAAGATGAGCGAATTGTAACTACAAGTGATAAATGGATTGTGCTACCAAGACAAGAATATATTCGAGAGCTCTTTGTCTTCCCAAAAAGTACTTGACAAATAAGGAGAGAATGGATATTTGGCACGTTTAGCAAGGAAATTTCTAAACAACTACTCCATAGGCTATGGATATAGATGTCAATAATAATAGCAATAATGATGACTTCAACAGGAATTTAATTTTCTTGTTAAAAGACTCAAAAAGCAAAAACAGTTAGTCAGGCACAGTGTTAGTAATACTAGTAGTAATATTAATTATCTGTTAGTTTTAATTGAACAAAATTTAGATATCAATGAAGATAACAAAGATGGCCAAAAAAAAGCACTGGTGGCCGGCATTATGCGGATTATGCACTGTCACGTGAACAGTGCGGTGACAAATAATGAGTGACGAATAAGTTTTTACCAACTCGAAAAAAACGAGTCCCTCAGATAAATATAAACAATGAAACACTGAGGGGCGTGACGGATGTGATGATTTTTTACATGGTCACGTGACCAGTGCTTTTTTTTGGGGTAACGCTAGGCTAGATAAGATGGCAATGAAGATGAATCCTATCTATTGGACATGTTCGCAATGAACTTTAAATCTTGGGAGTCCAAAGTAGCTAAATACAAAATTTTGGCAGATTGTCATGTACATCTACATATATAATTAAACATGGTGAGAAGCATGGAAGAACAACCCGTTGAGATTCAAACCTTATCTATCATGCATGTAATAAAGGGGATTCTATTTAAAAAAGCGTGGATAGGAAGATGCGTAGATACAGTATGAAAGTACCCTCATCGAATCATTTATTTGCAAGGGTTTAGGTCTAAGAAAAAGCTTGGTGAAATCAAGAACCTATTGGTGCAAGTCATTGCACAAAATTCTAAGCAATAAAATGATAAATTGAGCATTTCAATTGGCAAGTGCGACTATTTAGCTTGATTTTTGCGCTTAAAATTATATGTTAAATTAGTCTAATTCGTTATAGATTTAAGACGAATTTTCATTCTTAAATTTTTATTTTTATGCTCCATTTGTCTTTCAGATAAAAAAATATTTACAAATTATTATCTAAAAACAAATAAACAGTAATTATCACTTATCAGTCACTGGAAATGCCGTCAAACAGTTGTTACGTTCAATTCACTTGATTAAAAGTTTTGAAATTATTCCTGAAATAAGCAAAGTTATGGCTACATAAATTCATCGATCAGAATATATACATATTTTCACATTTTTCACACAAACTTAAACTTTGAGATAGAAAATAAAGTAATAAAGGGTGTATTATACCTTTTACATCAACACATTCAGTTAATCAACCGTGACTATCTTTTAAATTTATTTTTTTTATGATAATATAGAGTAGTGTACATCACAAACTTTCAAATAAGTTGTAAGCAAGGAAAATTTTATAATCGCGGCTAATTTATCATATTCAAATTTATATAAAGTATTTGTTTTGATTAATATTAATGAGTGATCAATTTTTTTTTTATTATATTTATCAATTCCGGTATTCTGATTTTTATTACTGAGAATGTTTTTATACTTTGACTGTGAGTTATCACATAATTTTTCTTGTACATGTCGCTTATACATGAAATGCGGGTTAGTAATGCATGTACCGAATAATAGTATGCTAAGCTGAACGCTAAGCACCCTAAGATATTCTGGAGAATTGTTTTTACCCTGTTGTGGGGATACTATAAATATTTGAAGGAATTATTATCATCATCATTTTATGTCCGCTGTGTTTCAGGATATCAAAAATTTATATAATCATCATATTCAGAGTCGAAAACCTCGTTCGCTTCCCGGTTTTCTTGAGCATATCTGGAATCATCTACAACAGTAACGCATTGCTACCCACAACAGGTCCCATAATTTTTATTCCACGTAATATATTCTCAATATAGAACTTAAACACTGGATTCTCACGTCGATTTGGACTATGTAAGCCTGGCATTTTATATAAAGCTGACATAAACAAACTAAACCTGATTCAAAACTGTGGGGTATTTGTTATGTTATAGCTTTTAATGCTATATTTCGTAAACAATTTCTTCAGGCTGCGGTACGACGAGAACAACCTCAATTTATCTTTTTACACTCCTTAACAAAGTCCACGAGAGCTATTTACAGGTCCTCTTGTTAAACTATATCTCTTTGTTATTTTAGAGAAGGTACATCAGTGGTACATCCATTAATTTTCATCTTGAATATGTCAAAATCAACCTTTATAAAAGTCATCATATAAAAGTTCGATAAGTATATGTTTTTTAATTTCTTCCACCAAACGTCTCATTTCCGGTTGCGGTTGCAGAAAGTTTTGATTATCATTTTTAAGTAAATCAATCATGTGACTTAGCTAATAAAAAAAAATTTGGAAGATCATCTTTCCAAAAAAAAAAAAAATATGTTCTCTTTAACACGAAAAATCTGTCCGATAATTTCACGAATGCAACAAGTATTTTCTCCTAATGGATTTTCTTCATTCGGACTTTTAAATTTTCCAAAGTAAGAAAGATGAATTTTAACGACAATATAAAGTAATTCACAATTTTTAAATTACTAATCACCATTCACGGCAAGACCATCACAAACGACAAATATCTTTGGATACGGAATTCGTTTTGTAACATATGGAAGAGAGTATCAACCAAGTAATATAGTAAGAAAACGTAGACATGGTTTTTTAGCAAGATTACGAAGTAAAAATGGAAGAAAAATACTTACAAGACGACGTATGAAAGGTCGTAAATATTTATCACATTAATATGGGTCATTATTATTTATATTCAGGTTTGTTTAAAAATTGTAATTGTCCATTTTAATTTAAATACTGATATAAGTAACAGTTTATATATATTGTTAATTAAAAGATCAAGGATTTCAAAACTTTTAAGATATCGTTTATTATTTTCAAATGAGGTGGGAAAGGAGATTATTACATTACAAACCCGATACTTGACCATTTTATTCTTTCTCAGTTTATTATCGGAAAGCTGTATTATTACCATTATCGTGTGAGATGATCAGAATTTAAAACAATTCAGTATGAAAAAAATATATTATTAAAAACCATTTACAAAGATAATTAGTTGAATCTTTAGAACAAAATGAAAATTTACGAATTGGTTTCCTCAGAGAACACATTTTTTATTATACCGTATTTCTCAGCACTGATGGAAGAAAAGAATGAAGAATTTAATATTATAGAAACCGTGTATAAAGTTAATGAAAAAAAAAGATGATTTATATAAATTACCAAGTATGACAGAATCTCCACGTAAAAACATCTTGCTAATGAATCTATCCTTGTTAACCGGCTTGGCCTTCTTACCTTTACCGGCCTTTGGCGTTTCCGTCCACATCTAAAAGATAAAAAGATGATTAGAATTATACAAGAAATTATAAGTCAAATGTAAATGTATTTTTAACATACTTCTTTAACATTTTCCAACACCATATTACAATGTCGGTCAAATGCTTTAACACGAGCGAGTAACTTTCGATTATTCCTACAGTTTATCAAGATTTGGGTATTATTCTTGACTGATTGTTGTAAAACCGATAAAGGACCAGTATTGAATTCGTGCTCCTCAAGTTGTCGGAGCTCTTCCTCGGTCATTTCTGCTTTTGATTTTCCTGCTGTAGTACTATAAAATAATTTTCAAATTAGATCTAAAACACTCAAACTTTCCTATTTAATATTTCATATTTTACACATTTTAAATATAGAAATGAAATCAAAAAGAGTTTTTAAATCAAGATAATATATACCTCATTTTTTGAATTTTTTGTTAGAAGTCAAACGTAAAAATATTTTTTATTTTTTTTCTTGAAAGCGAGGTACCTCAGACCTCAGTGTCACCTTTTGATTTCACGTGACTTATGCACGAAAAATTTTCAATTTTACCAATCAATTTGGCAATTTTTTATTGGTAGACCGGTTAAACATAAATAAATATTTTTTTTTTTCCCTCACATAAAAATTAAAAAATGGTTGAAAAATCAAACTTGGTCGAAAAATCAAACTTGGGTGAAAAAATTTCAAGTGCAATAGAAAAATTATGGAAATCATATCAAAAAGAAACTGCACAAAATCTTAAACTTATTGATGCATATTTAGTTTTTATTTTATTTTCTGGTATTTTTCAATTTACATATTGTGTTATAGTGGGAACTTTTCCATATAATGCTTTTCTTTCTGGGTTCATTTCATGCGTTGGATCATTTGTTTTAGCAGGTAAAGAAATAAAAATTTAATTTTAATTATTAACTATATAAAAAAAATTATGATTATTTTTATAAAATATAATTTCATTTTACAATAGTTAATTTACGGATGCAAACCAATCCAGAAAATAGCAATGAATTTAAGGGCATATCCCCAGAAAGGTAATATAATAATAATGTAATAATAGTTATATTTTTATATTTATGATTACTTAAATTTATTCATTTTTTTTTTTATAGAGCTTTTGCAGATTTCGTCTTTAGTAATATTCTACTTCACTTTTTTGTTGTGAACTTTATAGGTTAAAAAAATTTTTCACCAGTAATTAATTTTAATTTTTTGTTTAGTAGTTCAAAACTTTAAAAAGTATTATATTTAAATGAATAAATGAGTTAAATGAGTTGAATATTAAAAATTTTTTTATTGGTTTTCTATTTTTAAAAATGCAAAGTGAGATATTAAATTTACATGAAAATTTATTCGAACCTATTGTAAATGTGAAACTTCTATGCTTAAAATATACATTATTGTTACGATTATGAAGCACTATCACATAATAACTAAACTCCCAATATAATAATAAAAATCAATTCCTCCTGTTTCTAAATTTTGGTGATTGTAATTCCGCACTTTCAACACCCTTAATAGTTTCAAATCCGTCTATTAATCCATCTATATCGATTTCTTCAGATTTCTTTACGCGAACGTGAATAGCATCATCATAATGACCAACTGGTCCGAGATATTCTAATTCAGGAATTCTTTGAGATAATCTTTGAAGGTAGGTTGCTGGAGATGGTTCAGGAATGACACGTGTGATTAAATTAATCGCGAAGTAATAATAATTTTCGAAGTCAGGTTTATGAGGAGCGAATACTTGAACGTCACACATTTTGGAAAGTAGGTTGATAAAGCTTTATAACGGAAGTGATTTATAGAATTGAAATTTTAACCTTCACAAGGGTTGATAGTCCTTTACAAGGGTTAATAATTGATTGTATGTTGATTGTATGGAATACGTTGGTTATAATACTTGATTATATGAATTCCGATTGTATGAAGTAAACATGAGTTTTTATGATGATATTTTGTAATTGTAACTTGTTAATTTACTAAATGAAATTGTTAACTTGTTGAGTTAGATGTTGAAGAAAGAACTGTTTATATATAAGTTTTTTTTAACTTATAATAATGATGTCAAGTATATAACATTATGTTCCATGATACATTCTAGACAAGTAACGAATTACCTTTTTTAGTAGTTTCACAATACTTTATATAGTTATTAATTGCGCATAAAGATTACCGCAAACCGCCGAGCTTTTCCAGATTTTCCAAATTGCCCTAAAAGGGTACCATACTACCATTTATCATTTAAAATAGAATGTGCAGATTTTTCGATTTAACATTTCGACATGGAATTTCCTTACATCGGAGAAAATTGTTCTTTTAAAGGGTGTGCTCAGCTTGGTAAATATTTACTATAATTTATATTAATAATTTTTTTCTCCGATATAGTATTTTATTTGTTCAATATTATTATGGTAGAAGTTCACTTTATATATTCTTTTTCTTTTTTTCTTTTTCTTATTTTTTCAATAAAGACTTTTTACCTTTTTGGTGTGGTAGTTGTGGAAAAAAGTATTGGTAAGGGCAGTTATTTTTTTTATTAAGATTTACCTTCATTGATTAATAATAGAAATTTAAAGATGATTTGTTTTCATTTTTTCTATTTATAGTTTAGACCATAGATATCCAAATTCTCATGAGTGTTTTCGATGGAGTGAGAATGAAAAAGTAAGTTAATTAAAAATATCCAATTAATAATACCCAAAAGTAACAAATTAAACAATTTTGATTGTTTGTTGTTTGATTATCTATCTGTATACGGATCTTATAATGAAATGATTTTTTATTATTCCATGTATGTAAATGTATTAACTTTTGATTATTATTTTTTTATCGTACAAAATCATGATAAAAAAAGAATGTTCATTTATGTGAAACTTGTTCATCCATGATTTTGAACCCTGAAGGGAAATCAGTTGAACAAACGGTATTGTAAAAAAAAAAATAAGAAAATTATTGATTTTATTATTTCCTATTTTGATTTTGATTTAACTCTTAATGACATTTTTTTGAGGCTTTATTATTTTTTATTTTATTTTATTCAAAATTAGTTAGAAGAACACTTGAAATCAAACTGTGTATTACATCTTTTATCTTCTATACCTATTGAGAAACAAAAATGTTTTATAACAGAATGCAAAAACAAATCAGAAGGTGGTGTGATGGTTTATGTAGTATGTGATGGATGCGGGGAGGCATTCTGTTTAAAGTAAGATAGAATGTTTCTCTTTATCTTTACAAAAAAAGGAAAAAAAAAAACTTTCATCTTTCATTATTAAAAACTTCATTATTAAATAAATTTCTTTTTTTAAAAAACAAAGACATCGGCATCCACCAGCCCATCAATGCGAATCGCTTAATGTAGCATCTGATGAAAAGGCAAAGAGACGCGTGAAGGCTGAAGAGCTCATTTCAAAATACAAAAAGAAATCTGCTAGCAGTATACTTAAATCTGACAATATTAGTTCTTCATCAAAAAATGTTACAACAAATAAACCAAAAAAGAAAAATAAAAAGATTGAAGTAATGAAATTAAAGTCCAAGGCTCAGGGATGGAAATTTATTGTTTGCTCTTTTTTTTTTTGTAAAAAAAATTTCAAAAAGTTGATATGAAAAATTTGTAAATGTTTTAATTGTAGGGCGATTCAACTATACCTGTAAATGCGCGTGTTTATCTTTCGGTTGATTTTCCACTTGATTCAAAAGTATCCAATAAGCCCTTATTTTTTAACAAAGTAATTTCTAATTATAAATTAATCAACGTAATTTTGATTAAACAAGTTTAACTTAATCATTCTCCTTTTCCGTAATTAGGAATGGACAATCGGAAAAGTTTTGGACAAAGTAGCAACTGTGGGTAAAATTATTAATAATAATAACAAACTTCCATTGGATGATCCAAATGTAAGATTTTTTTATTTAGAGCTTCTTCATTCATTCATGATATCTAATTTTTGATTTTTATTTAGAGACTGATTTTAGTTAATAAAGAAACAAGAAATAGATTAGAAATGGATAAGAAATTGGGAGAAGTTGTAGAAAGTGGGGATGATATTTATTTAGAAAAACTTGGATCGATTAATTAAAAATATTTTTTTATAAATAACCACAAGGTAAGTTATCATATTAAATTATGGGGAAAAGTTAAATTTATCATCCAATAAAGATTAAATTATTAAATTTGCAAAGATATTTAGTAGTTTCCGATATAATGCCCTTACAATAGTTAAGATATTTAGTGATTTCTGATGTAATTATCCATTAATATGCAATAAAGAATTAAGATATTTGGTAGTTCCCGATATAATTGTCTCCTTGCCCTTACAATAGTTAAGATTGGTGGTTTCTGACGTAATTACTTCCTTGCCCTTGCAATCATCATACAATAAAGAATTAAGATATTCAGTAGTTTCCGGTGGTTCTGATGTAATTATCTATTAATATACAATAAAGAATTGGTAGTTTCCGATATAATTATCTCCTTGCCCTTACGATGACGTTATGGTTATCATACAATAAAAGGATTCAATTGGAAAGATATACTGTAACTGATGTAACTGGTTTATGATGCAATTGCCTCCTGATCTTACAATGATTTTTTCATACAATCATTATCATAAAATAAAAGGATTTAATTGGCAAATTAAGAAAAAAATCATTTAGGTCCAGTATTACAAGATTTTTAAAACATAAACCCTCTTTGCTTTTCTATCACTCGTGGCATGTTTACCGGCACTTGTTTCCTGTACCCGTTAAAAAGTACTCTGCCTAAACAGAATTTCCTTGTTTAAACCGGATTAAAATCCTGAATTATTTGTAAATAAATTAAAATTTTTTTTTTTTAAAAAGAATTTTCCGTTTTATTATTAATTAATGCTTTTTTGCTTAACGCCAGTGTATCAACTTTAAAAAAAAAAAAAATTTTTTTTTTGGAAATAATTAAATCATCATCATCATTAAACATGAAGCGTGTAACCCCTGCTTTTGAAATAAAGTTTCGGGGTTTCGGCAATTAGCGGAGGAGAAAATTGTAACTTCTCTTTGACAGGTTTTCATATGTTTTTTTTTTAAAAAAACTCTTTAAATCAATCAATTAATCAAAAAAAAAAAAAAATTTAAAGATGGAAAATTTTTAAGTAACGGTAACACAGTAAAAAATAAATTTCTTTCTTTTTATTATTATAATCTTTGAAAAAGGGAACTTTTTATTTTTTTTTATTTTAAAAAAAAAAATTCTAGAATGTAATATATTAAAAATTTTATCAAAAAGAAGAAGGAAAAAAAAAAAAAAAATTTGATTCGAAAAAAAAAATGTACTGTACAAGAAAAAAATCAAGGGGAATTTGTTTAAAAAAAAATACTTTACAGTTAAAAATAAAAATACAAAACTAATTAAATAAATAAAAATACACTATTAAAAATATGTAATAATAATACATTTACATATCGTATAAAAAAATATATATGAAATTTTTTTTTATTTATATGTATATATATATATATAAAAAAAAAGGAGAAAAAAATTTCTCGTTTTCTTCCTTTTTTTTTAACAGTTTTTTTTTGGTTTTTTTTTTTTGGTTTTTAGATTTTTTTTTTTTTTTTTTTTTTTTTTTTTTTTTTTTTTTTTTTTTTTTTTTTTTTTTTTTTTTTTTTTATATTTTTTTTTTTTTTTTTTTTAAAGAAAAATTTCACTTTTCCTCACATAAATTATATCCTTTTTTTTATACAAGTAATACAAGTAATACACATTTGCAAAGTAATACACATTTACAAGTATTCCTTCCCATCACTTATTTCATCGTTCACACCATTGATGTTCTAATACTTGAGAGATTGTTAAACGCTGATCAGGTTTTGTTTTGAACATCCCTTTAAATAAATCTTTTAATTCATCACTAACACCAGCATCATCCAATAAAGATTCATCATAACGTCCATTAATAATTTTAAATTGTAACCTTGGTTCAAAATCATCATTAAACGGTAATTGACCTGTTACCATAGCAAATAATACAACAGCTAAACTCCATACATCAACAGAAGGATCTTTTAGTGGTATAGGAGATCTTAACTGTTCAGGTGCACAATAAGCTAATGATCCTCCAACGTTATTATATAAAAAGTTATTATAACCATTAGAAGAATTTTGAAATTCTGTTAAACCAAAATCACAAATTTTCCAAGTATCATCTTTATCCAATAGTATATTATCTAATTTGATATCTTTATGTACAAGTCTCATATCATTATGTAAGTATCGTATTCCTTCTGCTGCTTCCAAGAAAATATTTCTTGCTTCATCTTCATCCAATCCTTTTCCTTCACGTTTACGATGTTTCTTTATAAAATCTAAAAGGGTACCCTCTGAACAATATTCTGAAAATACAAATGTAGCGTAGTCATTTTCTACAACGGATAAAAAATGTACAATGTTTGGATGATCAAGTCTACGCCAAATTGCAATTTCCCTTTCAAGCAATGCCTAAAAAAAAAAAAATAAAAGATTTATTTAATACATCATTACATCATTAAAATATATGTGTGTGTGTGTATGTAAAAATTCTAACCTGAACTCTATCGTTATCATCAGATCCAGGATGATTTTTCACGATTTTGACAGCAACGGTTTCCATAGAACCTGAATAACTATCCATAGTATGAGCTTGTTTAACAACAGAAAAACCACCGGTTCCGACGATTTTCCCAATGATATATTCACCAATTTGTTGACCTTCTTCATCAGGTAAAACTTTTCTTACAGTTGAATTTGCCAAATTAGATAAAAATGAAACGGCAGGAGACCATGGTACATTATCATATAGGGAACCAACCATATTATCAGGATAAGAATGTGATTCAGTTTTGTAATGATTAGTGGGAATAGTTTTCGATTTTGGTTTAATTGACCAATAGTTACAATCTTGAGGAACGAACGGTTGATTATTAGTATTCTCAGGACTTAACATTTCAACAGCAGAACTTAATGAAGAAGTGGAAGAACATGGAGATAATGATGGAGGATGATGATCACTTGGAGATACCATGGATGTTGCAGAGTTTGGATTATTGTGATGGTGGTGGTGATGATGGTGTTGTTGATTTTGATCAATATTATGATTTTGATTAACATTATCATTATTATCATTATTATCATTATTATCTTCTAGAGATTCGTCAAGTTCAATATGAACGGATGGTATATTACTTTGATGACGTTGTTTTTCAAAATAATTTAAAACATTATCATCTTTTTTTGATTTAGCATTTTTAAAGTAATAGTCGATTCCTTGAGCAGGAGCCGAAGCACGACGAAGTGCTTTCAATTTATGTTTTTTCTTTGTGTTATTTACATCATCCTCATTATTATCAGGTACCGCAGTAACATCATTAGAAAATTTTACACGGGCACCATTTTGTGTAACGTCAGAATTTATATTCTCTGAAGATTGTGTCGTCATCGTCGTCAACTTTTTTTGTGGTTGTGGTTCTTTCAAACCACATTTTTTATCATTGATTCCTGTATTGATTCTAGGAAGTTGTTCAAATAATTTTCTTCGTTCAGCTGTCATGGCTGCAGTATGAGAATCTGTTGGAGTACCTGGTCGAGCGAAATTAAATGAAGTATGATTTAAAATTTCAAAATTATATTGATAAAGATAATTTTCTCTTGGTATATCTGTAAACAATAAATGCGTTGAATGAACTTGTTGTTGCCAGAGACTCATAATAACAAACGACTGCGTAATTTATGATGAAATCAACGACAAAAAAAAAAAGTTATGTGTGGTACAAGGGAGAGGGGGAATGATTGAATCTCGTGTGTTGTGTAAGGGGAACTCGGGAATTAAAAAAAAAAAAAAAATTTTTTTTTTTTATTTTGTTCGCGTACGATCTTTATATAATAATGAATTTGTTTTTTTTTTTGTCGTAAAAAATGAAACCAGTTCTATTATATCTACAATTTTTTGTATTGAAACGTATTCTCGTTTCTCTTTTATTAATGATTTTTTTTTAATTTAATAAATTGTTCTCTTTTTTTTTTTTTTAAAAAAAAAAAAAAAA
>QZLH01000781.1:15582-30611 GCA_003833135.1 Oehlia diaphana | reverse complement strand
AACTCTTTACTATATATAAAACCTTCCAAATAAACATACATTAAGTGCATTTTGACCTGTTCTGCAAGTTTACTTAGAGCACACAATGAGGTTTAGAACACCGTTTTCGATTTATTCAACTTTTTCAATTTCGTTAAAATTGATCTACCCTTTTTTGGGTATGATCAGCAAAATTCGTTTGCTCATACGTAAAGTCAAAAACGTTGTTCAAAATCCACTTTTTCTCCCTAAGTAAACTTGCGGAGCAGGTCGAAATACACTTCTTTAATGATTTTCAAGTTAAAATTTATCAAATTATAATAATTTTAAATCACGTGATTCTACCCGCTTTAACGGGCCCCCTTTTTTTGAATAAGTATCACGATTTATGTAATACTACCTATAGTATACTTGCGAGTTATGTTTCATATTTTTTGTGATTAAAATCTTTTCAAGCGCAGCACTATACAGAATCCACTATACAACATCCCTATTTAATTAATCGGTTATAAGATAAAAAAAATCATGTAAAAAATAAAAAATAAAAACAATAAAACGTTTAAAATTTTACTAAAAATATCAATGAATAAAAATAAAATTTCAACGCGAAGTAGGTAGGAGGGTATCAGGACATTTCGCCGAAGCCATTTCGCCGAATGGACATTTACCGAAACATTATTTATTACATTTGTTTTATTTTATTGTTTTTATATTAAATACATAAAAAAATCTTTCTAGAAAAATTTTTGAATTAGCTAATTTTTATTAAATTTGTCTTGTTTATAATATATTAATCATTTTTTACCTGTTACTGAATAAATGTTTTCAGGAAAATAAAGTTATTTATTTATTGCTTAACAATTAATATCATTTACTTGAATGTTAAAGTAATAATATCATATAAGAAAAGATTCTTAAGAATAAAAGAATTTTTTGTTTAAACGTTTATTTAATTTTTATTTTTATTGAAAAAATAGGTGAAGTGGCAAAAGAATGTAATATAGAAACTAAAAAATGAAAAGATTAAAGTACTCAATCAAGAATCGAAATAAATAAAAGGAAATTTTTTATTTTCATTGCGCGATTAATATTTTTATAAAAATGATAATCGCTATCATTCTATCATTTTCGGCGAAATGGCTTTACCGTAACCTGTAGTAGGGGCAGACATACGCTTCAGAAAGTTGGCCGCAAGGAATTTTGTGAAACGTATTTATCACCACGAACTTTCAGTCATTGGCATTACAGATAACAGAGGTAATACATAGGTATGGGAACTGTTAAGCGTCCGAAGCGTTATGATCACAAAAAAAACTATATATATATAAAAACCTCTGTAAAAAAAATGTATCGCTGCATCATTAAATTTATCATAAATATAAAAAGGTGTCAATACCGCGTTGCAAAATTTTCCATGTTGTATTTATTACATATTGACTAATTGAGTGAGTCCCTAAAATTTTGGGGTGTATTAAATAGATCGTCATGTGATACGTATTAAATTATTGTACATAGAAGAAAAAAAATGTCGTGACTAACCGAACGATTATTAAATGATTACTGCAAATAGCCTACTATTAATTTCAGATTAAGTGGGTTAATTTTATAAGTATTTAATGTTTCTATTAATAATCTTATTTATTAAAAATAAAGAAATAAAAAATTTTTCTACGAAAAAAAAAAACATAAATATGTGTACTGACGTGTAAAAGCATTTAAGATTTTATAAATTATTCATTCTTTAGTTTTTGAATAAAAGAAGGAATAATTCTTTTTAAAATAAAACTAATTGCTATAAATATAACCCATAGAATTCCACTAATAATTCCAAGAACGATACCTAACCAAGCTCCATAAACGTCATAATTATTTCCTTTAATGAGTCCCATCCTAGATTCAGCAGGAAACCATTCATTTAAAAATTCTTCATCAACACCTTCATTAAGATTACTACTATGTAAAATATATTCAATTGAATCGGCAGCTCTAAACTTTCTCTTGCTATTAATTTTAGCTAAGAATTCCAATCTCTCTGAATTTTTCTTTATATTTTTATCTTTTAATAAAAAATCTATCTTGTTTATAATATCACTAACATCCAAGTTAAACTTATTCAATGTTAATGCAACACCAGCTGATTCTAATTTATCAGCATTACCCATTTGATCAACACCAAAAGGCAATACTAACATAGGAGTACCAGTATAAAGAGATTCATGAGAACTTCCTGCACCTCCGTGAGCAAAAAACAATTTTGTATTGGTATGATTAAGTATAGCGAATTGTGGTGCGAACTTTGCAATATGAATATGTGGATGCTTGTTATTTAATATTGGTGAAGTTTGAATATGTGAACCATCAGTTAGGGTTATTGTCGAGGAGTAGCTATCCTCTGGTGTCAAAACTAATGCCCAAACTACGCCATCGATTATTTTTTTATTGATTGCTTCGACAAATGATTGTAAAAGCTTGTTGTTGTTCTCAGTGCTTGCGTGAAAACGCGTACCAAAAGCTACATATAAGACACGATCGTGTGCATTCATAAAATCATCGAGTTCAGGCGTAAGCAGTGGATATTCTTCCGACAATACAGGTCCCATTTCCTATTAAAGTAAAAAATAATATTTATTAATGCATATTAATATGATATAAAGAAGCATTAATTACCTGAACATTTGGTGGTAAAGATTGTGGTAGCTAAACAAAAAATAATTTTAATAAGTAATAATTTAAGCGAGTTTAATTAATTATTATAGTTACCTCAAAACCGAAGAAAGTGTCAACCAAATGTAAAGAAACTTTTGGCGATTGTCCCATAACTATAGGTTTGACATTAACTTGTTCTCTGAAATTATTTAACTGATTAATAATAGGATGTATCATATAAAATAATTTAAGAGGGCGTACTATAATACATTTAAATCTCTCCAAAAAAGATTCATTTTCTAATGAAATGTTGCATTGAAGCATTGGATCGGATTTATGTAATCCGCGATTAGCAACTAAAAAGTAGATGGAAATGTTATTCGAAATTTTTCAAATTAAATATTATATGATAGAGATTTATATTTACATTGAAAAAACGAACTCATTCCAATAACAGGTTTCTTTAGAGTGTTAGCAATATCTAAACAAGCTTCATTTATATGCATGTCACAAATAAATAAGTCAATATTATAATCTTTAGCGACACTTTTATATTTTTCATACGTTTCTTTGTAATCTTTTACGCTTTTTTCAAAAAAATATGCCATCCTATTATAATCAAATTCTTTATGAAATTCTGCATCTAATATCTCTTTATAATTTATTTCGGGACCCAACGTAATTTGTTTAACAGTTGGATATTCTAATGATGGCGCATAATATCCTGATGTTAACAATGTTACCTACATACCAAGAACAAAATGATGAGATAAAGATAAGTTTGTGAATGATTAAGAAAAACGTATAATACGTATAATACGTTACTTACATTGTGACCTCTTTCAATTAATATAGCAGCAACGTCTAGTATCGGCTTAAGATGACTTCTTCCCCCAACGTAAGAGCCAACCAAAATATTTTTGGGCGAGCATTCTGTATCAATATTCCTAGGAGCGTAATTAAGCGTAGCATCAACATAGACTTGGTTCAACAAGATGAGTATTAATAATAGAAAAATAAAATATTTTTTAACCATTTTATATTTAACGATGTTTTGATGTTGGTTTTATTATTTTGATAGAGAGTTAAGGTAAAATATCTCCTTATTTATATACCTTTAAATATAGGGATCAACATAATTTAACCGAACCGACATTCCATTTTGGTTGTACTTTGCCTATTGAACCAATAACACGACAATTTCAGAATTTTTTCAGTCATAACAAAGAAATGACTTATTGTGAATGCTGTCTCCGTAATATGTATAAACAGAAATGCAGATAACCAAAATAAGTGTACCGCAGCAACCAGCCCATATTTCTTGTGTGCCATCATTTACTATAATAGGGAAGTGTGATGTTTAAACTGCCATTATCACGTGATTGGAGAGACCGTGTTAATCTCAGCGACTTAGTGACTGTTTTTGTGTCCAAAACTTATTTGTCACCAGTTATTTGTCACCGCTGCGCCGCCAACCTGGCACACAAAAAAGCTGTGCCTTCTGAACTTTTGATAATAATTATGTATTAACATGTGTTGTTACAGCTTTTACGTTTTATTTAAGAAAAAATTAACGTAGTTGGTCTATCTGTTATTAATAATAAAACAACTTTATACTTTACTATGTTATACAGTAAATACATGATATTTCAGATATTCGCAATATAAATAATTACTTATCTATATGTGTAATAATCGCATGTTTCGTTATTTAAGAGGAGAAAATTAGAAATGCATTAAAAAATTTATTTATGAAAAAAAAATGGCAAGGATTTATAAAGTATAATGATGACATACACATGATATAAATATAAATGGGGAACAAAAAAAAATTTCTGTAATACAAAATCTGTGTAAATATCAAATTTTTGAAAAACAATATCCCCTATTTTATAACTCTTTAACCAAAAAAAAAACTTTCTTTAGCATGATTATATCTTAAATCTAACGCTTAATGGAGTGAGTTGTAGAACAAACTACTATACGATCACAAATTTTTCATGAGGGTCCTTTTACGATGCCGATTTATTTTAATCATTATCATAAAAATAAAAGGTCAACTCAGGCATAAAATTTACTAAACAACCAATCATGTTAAAGATTGGTTAATTTTTTTTTTTTTACTTCAGCAGACAATCCAATCATTAATGACCAATAACTTTTTATTTGATTTAAAATAAAATAATATATTATATATACAGTACATGTATATTAATATAAAACAATTCATGATTGAGTCATCTGTAAGAATATATAAATTTGTGATAAGTTTATATACTGTTTTTATTAATACCGTAGAATCTGACATATATACATTCAGTAACAAATGAACGAGATGAATTCAATGAGCTTAAATTTCATCTTTTGACAGTCGAATAAATAGCTAGTTATCATTAAAAACAGGTATATAGTGACCGTATTTTGATAAGATCTACATTACACAAATTTCTAAAAAAGAAATTTTTTAATTTTGTACTACCCAACTTCCTTTTTAGAAATTTGTATAATGTAGATCATTTCCTTTTTACAATTTGATACTATAAAAGGAAATTTCAAAATAAAGGTTAAGGATCGTTTAAAATAATTATTTATCCTTAAAGAATTAAACCTCAGATTAATTGACTAATACTTACGTAAAATGACTACAGCCATTTTTATTCTGTCACGCCGCGTATAATGAGCCAATGAAATTTAGGACCAGGTGTAACACTGGTGTAACACGATTTTATAATTGTCTTTAAAATGTACCCTGTTTCAAAACGATTTGGGAAATTGGGCCTTATGTATTTTTCAATCATTACCCCAAAATTGTATGTAGCCAACCAAAAAGAACCCCATAATAAACTAATTTTATTATATGAGACTGCGTCTAACCTATTGCTAAGTGCTAACCCATTTTCCCATTATTCCCACTATGGTAGGTCATGTCAAATCCATTGTCCACCCTAAGACCAGCCGGGTTTTTACGACATTATTATTATTCTTTGTTGAAATAGTCAACAATAGTTGGTGCTGTAATTCCAGAATTAACCCTAAAAAAAACCTCATAATGGTTAGGAAAATTTGTTTGCAATGTGCAACAATTGCAGATCTTACCAGAAATCATTTTTCTATAAGCTAATGCTTATGTGTTTGAAATTTGTCTAATAAAAAATAGTTATTTTATCGTTACACAGTTATAGTATAATGATAAAAAGTGAAGTAAACAAAAAAAAAAAAAAAAAATATTTAATTTTAAAATAAATAATATTCATTAAATTTATCTTTTAAATAAAACTTTAATTATTATTGATGAAAATTATTGGAAGTAATTAATTATAGATTATTAATTAAAAATTTGTAATTATTAATTAAATCATTATTATTGGCGGGAAATAATAGAGATTATTAATTAGAATTAATATCATTGGTGAATATTATTAGAAATTAATAATCCAAATTGTTATTGGTAGAAATTATTGGAAATTATTAATTAAAATTATTATTATTGGTGGATACTATTAAAAGATTAATAATCAAAATTGTATTGATAGAAATTATTGGAAATTATTAATTAGAATAATTATTTATTACTAGATATTATTAGGGAGACCATTATTCAAAATTATTATTTATAAATTAATAATTAAAAATTACCAGTGTTGTTGGAAATAAAATTATTTATTACATTTGGTAGAAAATTTTAATTAAAATTATTATAAGTGAAAAGTTTGTCTTTTATTATAGTTAAATAATTAGGTCTTATTCAAATTACTAATAAAGGATTAAGAAATCCAATTAATAAATATTTAATTCTAGCAAGCTGGTATGAGAAAGTAATAATTTCATTAGTTTAGTACTTTTTTACTAGATAGTAGAATACTTTTTGGCGTATTTCCGTCATGTTTTGCTTCATGTTCTGCTTATAAAGTAATGTACTCTTTTTTTAAACAAATATCAGTTATTCAAAAGTATTGTCATGAGACTTGCATTGGCCAATCAGATGATTTTTTAACTATAGCGCAGCTATAATTGTGCCGCAAGCCCACAGCAAATCGGAGTACAGTAGTACTATTTGAGAACTAATTGAAGTTACTAAAAAACTGATCAACTTCGAACATAAATATTGTGCCAATTAGGGATGACTCTGGGCGGATTCTAAATTTAGCATATTTTGAGTTTTTCTGAATATAAGATCCATTTTTAACTATTTTTAAAAAATGAGGCCGAAGCTGGCACCAAATTTGCTCGGCAGGTTATAGGCCGAATTCGTTTTTAATCGATCAAAAAACATTTTTTAATTGATCAACATCACATGATCTACTCGAGCGCTAGTATAATAAACCCTTTATTAATTAAGGATTTAAAGATTTATAAATTATTATATTATTTACCAAGCATTATTCAGATAAATGAAATAAACGTATGATAGTGAAAGTAGTCAAGTAGTGTTCCAATCCTATCCGGATTTTTTGTCAGATATCCTGTATCAGGTGGTTAAACAGATAAACGGATAATATCGGATCGGATTTCTAGGATATTTGGATAATGGGTAATAGCGTGCCAGTAAAATGTTAACCACCAAAATTGTTGTAATAAATCCGTTTATCCATCATCCGAATATCCGTCGGATATCCATCATCGACGGATTTTCCGGATGACGGATGATGGTTGATCGGATAAACGGATGCGGATATCCTCGAATTGGAACACTATAGTCAAGTGGATATTATTTAGAAATACAGTATATAGCTAGTATTGCTAACAATTTTGGAATAAGAAAAACCTAAAATTCTTTATGCATATACAGTACGAGTAATATTCGGGTATTACCCGGAGTCCGAACAAAATATCAATTCTTTTTCTCAATAAATATACAAATCAAGATATTTATTTGAATTAAAAAACTTTGATATTGTTTAAACTAAATATATCAAATAAGTGTTGTTAAAGGTCACCAGTAATAGTGACCGTCAACACACCACTTAATTCTGACCGAATATTATAATTCCAGATTTACAACTGATTTCATAATGTATGGGACACTAAACAAATTTTAAAAACTCGGAAATATGTGGTAAAGCTTGAAAGAAATAAAATTATACGCTAATTTTGGAGGAGCATCCTTAACTTACGTCATGTGTAAGATACTAACGTACGCACCAGCCGGAGTTAAAGTTTAACGCTATCACGTGCAAGTGGAAAGTGCATAATTCCTAACCTCTGGTAGGATGTACGTACGCACGGTGCGTACGTTAAGGACTCTCATTTTGGAGTACTATTCCGAGAATGGTGGTATAATTTTATCTTATTTTGAGTTTTACCGAATATTTCCATTTGCTAAGTGTCCCGACCTTTTTGAAATCAACTGTAATAAAAATTTCATTCGGCCAAGCAAAAAACCATATAACCGGCATTAAAATTCTGGCCAGTGGCCAGAGTTAAAACCATAACTCTGGCAAAATTTAATTTTCGGTTTGAGTAATTACCCGGGTAATACTTGGGTATATGTGTATATCAACATTAACGGATACAAAACGGGTATTACCGTATTACCATTTTTGCCCATTTGCTATTCCATGACCTGGATGTTCGAGTATACCCGGTTGGTATCCGGGTAAACGGGTAACGGGTCGACTTTTTCTCTTTGCTATCTAGTTAATAATTAGGAAACTATCTCATATAGGTGTTCCATCCTTGGAATATGAAGATTTACAATGAACATTAGACGCTATGTATGTTTGTGCATACTGGAACCATTATCGTTTTTTTATTTTAGAATTCATTACTATAAATTGTTTTTTACTTTACATGAAAACCAATCTGATATTAATGTTAATCATCTGATGGTATGTTATCTTAAATTATCATATGCGTGTTGTCTACTTGTCTTTTTGCACAATAATATTTTAAAATTAATAATAGATTTGTAGATTTTAGATAACGAAAAAAAATCATATTATTAACCCACACTATAACAAAAAAGCTACTATTAATATAGTTACTAACATATAACCGCAAACATTGTACCGTACTGTACCTGAAATAATACATTTTAAATATATATTTTATTCAATAAAATTAAAATCAAATATTGATACTGAAAAGGGACTATGTAATTTAATATATCTCTAAATTCCATTTAGCATCATTATTTGTGCTGAATGTTCAAATCAAAGTTCAAAAGTAATAGTTCGTTAAAATATTTGATAAAAAATGACATTTTATTTAAAATGTTTTTTAAAAAAATGGTAATAACGTTAAATAAGTAATAGTTATCAGAAATATATGAAATACTGTATATGAAAATTATATACAAGTATAATTATACTAAATTGTATTAGTACAGTAGTACAGCGTACTATACTGGTACAAAAATTTTGTCTCATACAGTATATCAATTTGGACAACCCTGCATATATATAGCATTGCTGGTCTGGCCCGATTTAAAATTCAGGGTATTTAAATGTTAAATGACGCATAATATTTAATCCGGAATTTTTTTAAAGTGGGGACGGTCATAGGAGGATCTTTTAAGCAGTGATATACGATATTCTAATAATAAAAGCCACGATAGAGTGAAAATTGATCTATAAGAATCACGAATGTCCTTTTTTTCAAGGTGCGTGACGTTAAGGTTGTTTCTATAATTAATATATTAAATTGCTTTATATTATCTATTTTTTTAAAAAATATTCGTTACTCCCAATTCTTTTGAAAGGAATGTACTTTTTTATTCTCGATTAGTTCCGCTTACTAGCCACATTTAATTTTTTGCGTAACATTAAGAATTTTCTTATTTTTTTAAACGCTAAAGATTATATAATATTTGTTTAGACAATTAATTTTATAAAAATATTATTATTAATTGTTTATGTAATAAATTTAATAAATAATATAAATAATAAATAATCATTATTAAAAAACGAAAAGTTTATTTGATTTTAGTGTTTGTTTATTTTTATTAATAAGCAATAATTTAATATAGTAAGTACAGTAATATTTCAATATTGATTATAATCTTCACAAATATGTAAGCTAACTCAATAAAAGTAAATATTCTTATTTTTAAGTAGTTATCAGACTCCCTTACAAGAGTCCGGTCAGATGATCTTTCTATGTCATATTCATGTGAAAATATACTCCTCCAAAGTTTGCTTTTGACAATTTTGACCAAATTATCAAAAATATGCTCTAATAAAAATTTTTTTAAAAAAAAATAATATAATATAGTCAAAAATATGATCAATTGCCAGTAGTTTAATAATAATTTTGATGGTCATAATTTTCGATTTTGTTTGATCTAAAGAACGTAATTATTGCTGCTACGTAAAATTACGAGGCTGATGTGCCACAACAGATCATGTGACGGCTAAATAATTTTCCCATTTGTTTAGTTTCCTAATAAAATAATTTCCTGTTTGTTTTTTTTATAAAATTTGCATGTAGATAATGTCAAGAGAGACCTCGCGTTTCGTTTTTCGCTTTTTTTTTATTTTTTTTTTTTTATTTTTATTAAAAAAAAAAAAAAGATAATAATTATTTTATTGAGTTAATTAATTATTTTGAATGTCCGATTTTCCGCCGGAGATTATACGCGTAATTGTTCGTTGGAAAACCAATCCGATAATTGCTGCAACTATACTATAATTTGTAAATCATTTCATTACATTGTTATTCATTGTTAAAATAAAAAAATAAAAAATATTTTATTTTATTTTATTTATTTTTTTTTATTTGTCTTTATTTGCATTCTTTTCCAAAGATAAGACGCAACTCATCAAATAGTATGTTAATAAAAAAAATCGGTTTTTTGATGAAATTCATCAAACTGATTGACTGCCTTGATGTTTGTTGTATTTTTTTAAAAAAAAGCGGAAAAAAAATGTAAATAGGAAGAACTGAAAAATAAATTCTTATATAGTCAAGTAAAATTAACACATTTTTTGACGGTTTATTGTTCCCGGTCATTAAACTGTTTTTGAATATTTAATCTAAATTGTACAGCCATTACTAATGGTTACTGAGTCATTTTCTTGTTATAGTGAGGATGTTCTTCAGATATCGTAATAAATCTAACTTAATATGTACTTTCTAAAATATGGAGACTGTAACACAAGAGAAACAGTATTTATGATTTCTCTAAGAGACAAAAAAGAAAATCAAAGAATTTTTATAAGAATAATTTTGAAAGTAAATTCATATCGGTAAGCTGAAAAAAAGGACCGTAATATTCAATGTTGGACTGGTATCAATAAATACACACTTACGGTATCTATGATCCATTTACCAATAAAAATAATTTTTAAATGCTAATAAATTGTTTTTGTAAATAGTTATGATTACACTGGTTACTGTTAGCTTGTAATAATTTAAATGTTGGAAAACAACGTATTGTTAACATTATCACGAATAATTACTATTTAAATTTGTTAAAAACACATTTCATTTACAGGTTTTCATTATAAAAAGTTTTCGTAATGGTCTTCGACTCGAAGATCATCCTTATGATCTTAATTTGGATTTTATTTTCACTTGAATAGATAAGCTAATGGTCTAAGATAATCAAAAATCATAATCATCTTGAATGAGTAAGATTGCTAATTGAAAGATAATCTAATAAAATATCTTGTAGTAACGATAGAGATAAGGGCAGCATTCATTTTATCAAACATAATATTTTATTCTTTTATTTTATTTATTTATTTATTATTTTTATTATCTTTTAAAAAAAAAAAAAAAAAAAAAAAAAAATTTTTTTTTTTACGTTTTTTTAAAAAAAAAAAAAAAAAAAAAAAAATTTGAAATACAGTTATTGGCAGCTATACCGTTTATATTACGGGTTGAGTGAAAGGTGATTATTTATGTATAATTGTATGATTTCTGCATAATAAACGCAATATTCTAATTGCATTTGAAAGAAAAAATATTTAGTTCATACATAATAAGACAAAAAACAATAAATGAAAAATAGTAAATACTATAAAGCCGAACTAGTAACTTAAAAAAGGTCAAATTCAGTTTAGTCTTAACGCGTTAGGTTAATAAATAGGTTTATTGTAGGTTAGGTTAGGTAATTTTACATTAAGTTTTACATATAATTTGTTGCGCTGTTATAACATATTATAACTTAATCACTAAGTCGTTTATATTTATTTATATTTAAATAAGGGTTCTTGGCGGGCCGCGAATGGTATGGGCCGAAATCCGACATCGCATATCATTATATTATCATCTTCTCTAATTCAAGAATTGAAAATATAAACGACAAATCTTTTTTTTACTAGAATGAAGCTGTCCTATGTTATTAAACATCTCTAGATTTATTTATTTCTTCTGAAGAATAGACAAAGATCAGTAATTCCAGCTGCCATTATGTAATTTCGGAACTGAAATGATGATACACACGACCTAATAATTAGTATGATATAATAATAATTTTCACAAATTTGATTATTATTAAAATTATTATAATTAAAAATTCACAGTTGAAAAATTTCGTAAACTATCGTGTTCATTATATTTTTGGACTTGTTCTTAATTTGTATAACTTAAAGAATAAAGTGTAATTTTTTAATTTCTCCAAATTGAAGCAAAATATACATATTTTTCTTTTTTTGTGTAAAAAAGTATGTACTATATTTAGGATTAATTTCTACTTTAATAAAAGTTACAATACATCATTTTGATCTTCCTTATAAAGAATTTTTATCCGAATATTTCTATTATTTCTTCGTGGTTTTAGTAAAAATTCCGTGAAAATGATACATTCACGGATATTCGTGTTGGAGAGATGAAATTTTCCATGATTTAGGCTATAAATTCCATGAAAATGTTACATTCACGGATATCCGAGTTTAAGGCAATAACTTAATGATACCAAACATACTTAAAATATCTTTCTGATAAATTATCAAATGTTTCAGAAAAAGTGTATACGAGGTAACCAACGTATTATCTCCATATCTTTTCAGCATGTTATAAGTAAATAACATCCCAATTTCTTTTTCTCCGAATTATAAAAGTGTACTAATAAAGAAAGGATTATTAAATGTAATTATTTACGCCTATTAAAAGAATCAAAAAAATAATTAATATAGACGTTTAAATTCCAGTTGAAATCAAAGCCTCTCTTTATATGAAATATAGAAGTAAGTCGTATACATTTTTACAGTTTACACTATCGCATCTTGTAATCTCTAAGTTATATACATATAATTAAATAAAATAAATACTGTAGAGCACGTCATAAAAATTATTGCATTCTCTTACAAAGGCGACACAACATTAAAAAATTGGTTCTCATAACCGCCGACCTAGTTTTAAAAAATTTACAGGAAAAATTTTTGTTAATATTAATAATTAGCAGGTTATTTAAAGAAAAAAAAAATTTGAGACTACTCATAAATATATAAAATTTTTAAATAAAAATATCGACCGCCGACCTCAAAAATCCATAAAACGAGAACCAATTTTTTAACATTGTGTCGCCTAATATTATTAAATAATTATTTGATTAATTGTATCAAAAAATTAGATTATTATAACAAAATGAAACCTTATTAAGAATCAGTTAACGACACTTCTCTGGCGTGCAATTTTAATAGTCACGTGGATTACTGTATCATATCAAAATATAAAAAAAAATTTTTATTTATAAAAATATTGTACATATTAAAATAGAAAATATATAATAAGAATAACGACAATTTTCAGTAGATAATATTCTAATTTAACATAAGTGGCTTACAGATGAATGGATGTCATAATAATGTTAATTACTATAATTATTATAATTTACTTGATTATTATTATCCTGTTGAGAAATATAAGATTGATCAAATGGAAGAACAAAATCTGTATTACATTGTTGAAAATTATTAGATGTATTAGAGTTTGTCATACTTTCATAAATATAGTAATCTTGAATAAATCTCTTATATAAGTTATAATTATCATTTTTTTGTACCAAATAATGAATTAAATCTTTTTTCAGATGGAGTTTGAGATTTTCCTGATGTCTATTAGAAAATTCTTGTTTTTGATGTTCACATTTAATGAATTCAATATTATAAATAACTTTATTTAAAAATTGAAATATGAATGTATGCGGAACCATTTCACAAGTTACTCTATAAATCTTCTTAATTTCAGGTAGTTCATGATAAAATACGTAAATGTTGTTAGGTTTAACATAATTATCAATCATGTTATTATCAGTATTGCTTATTAACTGAGACATGCTTTCAAAGGAAAATGATATTTCTTTACATATGATATGATATATTTGGAAATCATTGCATGGCGTATAGAAGAATGAGTACTCGCTCATAACTTGTGGATGAGCTAATAAAGATGAATGAAGTACCTGATGATCTTGCATAGGCTGTAAGTTATAACTTGAAACCATTGTTTGAGCTTGATTCTCATTCATATTTAATAGTGTAGATGGGGTAGTAAATAGGGTGGTAATAGGATCTATTGCCGATACTTGAGACATATTGTCAAGAACGACTGGGATATCTTGTACATTATTTATATTTGATGAACCGTTATGTTGAGGATTAAATGAAGTATTTGTAGTATTTATGAATGGAGGATAATAAATAGTTGGTTTATTAATAAATTGTGATTGCATATTTTAATGTACTGTATGTAATATGTATTCGATAATAAGTTTTATTTGATATATAAAATTAAATATAATAATAACGAATATGTCTTTTTAAAGAAAATTAATACAAAAAAGTGAGGGGGAGAGAAATAGGACCGTTATTTATAATAACGTAAGAGAATGTATTGTTACATCGTCACCATTTTTTGTCAGAACATTTATTAAATGAAAAGCTTTTTATTTTGTCGGAAAAGGAAAGGTTTGAATCAGGTTAGTGCTGTACATTTTAGAAACAATAGTATATAATTATTAAAATAAAAGAACAATAATACTTTTAAAAATTCTAAAAAAAGCAATGAACTGGTATTACAGTGTATATATTTAAAAAATCCAACTGTATACGCGATATTTTAGATTGCATAGGTTTGCACAGTCATAAGTTAGAAATGATCATCATTTTAACCAAAATCACCAAATTTAGTAACCCATTTATTCGTTCGTAACAGATTCTTGGTATTTTTCATTCAATAAATATTGCACAGTTATTTCTTGAAAGTTTTAAAATGATTAAAAAACTGATAGTTTTAAAGTAAAATATTTATTTTTAACATGTTATAAAAATTTTACAATCGGATCTCATGAATGCTTTTACCGTTAGATTCGAAGAACTTTTATTTACGTGTTCCTAATTGAATTCTGAATTTATGTTTTGTAAAATTGTGATACTAAATCTTTTTTTTTTTTTTGTTGCGATTATATAAAATTAAATGTATACAAACACAATTTTTGGGGCCTTCTTACAATTTTCAAT